>CM040974.1:25337572-25355997 GCA_022985045.1 Macadamia tetraphylla | reverse complement strand
TATTGGACCATAAAATCCTAGTTGATCGAATAAGAGAACAACTTATGAATCTGTGATGTCCTACACTATCTCATTATAGATGGTATAGAGATGTCTTCTTTGCTAAAGTCTTTATTATAGATGACTGCAACAATTCTATATAGAAAGAAAAGTTTATCTTTAGTTTACCTCTTTTATTTTCTCAAAAGGTAAGGTATAGACTTAAGGCAAAGCATAATGGCACTATTCCCTTTGAAAAGTACACCTATGGGGAATTAGCTGTTGAAGTTTGCACTAAAAGTCTTTGACTCTGCACAGACCTTAAACTTAAGAAACAGTTGTCTAAAGAGAGACAAGCTGGATTCAAAAAATTAGGAGATTTTTGTGAGCAATTTGGATACAAGAAGATTCGTCTTTCATGATCTAAGAAGACTCATAAAAATTCTTTATGTTTTCTAAGCCTAAATATCAGGTTAAGCAATATAAATCTAAACCTAAGCGCTTCTTCAAGAAATGCTTTTCAAAATCCAATCCTCAAAACTCTTTTCCCAATAACAAACCTCCGGTTTGCTACAAGTGTGGATAAGTAGGATATTATAAGAATAATTGTCGAACTAAGATAAGAATTAATGCCTTAGAAATTGATCCCTCAAAAGTAAAATCTTGAAAAGGTCTTGCTATACAGCTTGTCCAACCGAGTTTAACACAGAATCTGACTCAGATAAAGAGATTGCTCAACTTGAGTTCGACAGTGATTCTTCTGAGTCTAAGAGCCAGACTTCCTATTGTAGTTGTGATCCTTATTAGGCGATGCTTAAAGAAAATGGCTTGATGGTTCTTTCAATCGAAGAGTCATTTCTTTTAAAAGCAATAGACCAAGTCATTGATCCTGCTACTAAGGCTCAATTACTGCATGAATATATTACCTTAGTAAAGGAAAGCACTAAGTCTAGCCCTGTTCCTGCCATACAACCTGCGGTGCAAGATTATAGTTTTAAAAACATAATCAATCAGGTTAAAGCTACTTCTCAAGCCCATGAACCCACTGTTCAGGAACTTCGAAGAGATCTCAATGAAGTTAAGACTGAAGTTAAGGTCTTAAACAAAGAATTCAGACTCTTAAATTATATAATGAACACCAAATGATTGAGCCAGACTTTGAAGAAGAAGCTTCCTTTAAGGATCTACTAGCAACTCAAAATATAATAGCTAGTACCTCTGCAACTACTGTTGTAGTTTCTTCTGAAGATGCTCAAGTCCTAACTATTCAACATGTTCAAACTCATCGATGGCATATAATGATAGACATTGTAAATAATCGAGAGTTTAACCTAAAGACTATTGCCTTAATAGATTCAAGCGCAGATATTAATTGTATTATCAAAGGACTTGTACCTTCCCAATACTTTGAGAAGACCACTCAAAAGCTGGTTATGGCTGATGGATATAAAATGCAGGTTGAGTATAAACTCTCATCTGCTTCTACTTGTAATAATGGACACTACCTAAGGACTCATTTTATAATGGTAAAAGGACTTTCTCAATTCGTTCTCCTAGGCACTCCATTCCTATCCCAGTTATATCCATTATGGATTGATATAATCGGTCTTCACTCTATGGCTAATAATCACCCTATTACTTTTCATTTCATCGAACTCCCTAAGGTTCATACGGTGAATGAAATTCAGACTTAAATTCAGTCCCAAGAGAAAATCATATGCTCTTTATCCTCAGAAATCCAATAGAAGAGCATCCAACAAAAAATTAATAACCTACCTTTCAAGTTAGAGTTAAAACTTTCAAGCTCAACTTAAAAATGAAGTTTGTTCTGAAATCCCGACTGCATTTTGGTCTTGAAAAACACATATTGTCACTCTCCCATATGAAGATGACTTTTTCGAGAGCCGAATTCCCACTAAAGCTCAGGCAGCTCAAATGCCTGATCATTTAAGAGATACTTGTCAGAAGGAGATTTCTAAACTCCTTGCTAAAGGTCTTATTAGACATAGTAAATCTCCCAGGAGCTGCACTGCCTTTTATGTAAACAATAATGCTGAAATTGAACATGGTGCACCCAGACTAGTTATCAACTATAAACCTTTAAATAAGGTTCTTAAATGGATTCGATATCCTATTCCTAATAAAAGGATCTTCTTAATAGATTATACGCCTCTAGCATATTCTCTAAGTTCGACATGAAATCTGGGTACTGACAAATTCAGATAGCAAAAAAGGACATGTATAAGACAGCTTTTGTTGTCTCATTCGGTCAATACGAATGGAATGTTATGCCTTTTAGCCTAAAGAATGCTCCCTCTAAATTTCAAAATATAATAAATCAATTTTTTAATCAATATTCGTAGTTTATAATTGTGTATATAGATGATGTCCTTATTTATTCCTAGGACATTGCCCAACATTGGAAACATTTAAATATTTTCCTCTCTGTTATTCATCAAGCGGGATTATTTGTCTCGACTAAGAAAATAAAGCTATTTTAAACTAAAGTTCATTTTAGGCCACTATATTTCATTTTATTACATTATTCCCATTGAGAGGGCCCTTCAATTTCTGATAAATTTCGATGAAATAACGGATAAAACTCAACTCTAAAGGTTTCTTGGTAGCCTAAATTACATTGCTGAATTCTATAAGGATTTAACAAAGGATGCCAAACCTTTGTTTAACGAGTTAAGCAACCTTGAACCTTGGACAACTATACATCCGACCTTGTCCCTAAGATAAAGATCCAAGCCAAAGAGTTTACGTGCTTAAACTTAATGCGACTGATTGTTACAAAATTATTGGGATACATCCCAAAATTTAAATTGGAGGTATCTTGAAGAAAAAATGCCTAACCTTCCAAAAGAAGTCTTAGTACATTTACTTCCGACACCTGAAATTCTACTCAACAAAAATATTCTACAATAAAAAATAAGATTCTTTCACTTGTTCTGTGTATAACTAAATTTGAAAGCGATCTTCTTAATGAATATTTTCTTGTTAAAGTGGATTGTAAAGCTGACTAAAGACGTCCTCAAAAAGATGCTAAGAATCGGCCTCCAAGCAGATCTTTGCTCGATGCAATCGCTTCTTCATTCTTTATTTTAATATTGAATTTATTAAAGGAGATACTAACGTTTACGATTTTCTAACTCGAGAATTCTTGCAGGGTTCCTAAGCAGAAGGCTATCATCCCTGCCTCTCCTAATAAAGATGTTGCCTCTTCTTCATCTAGGCAACTTCAAGAAAACTTCCTATTTCATCCCAGTCTCCTGAAACAACCTTAAATAAGGCTGTTAATAACTCTCCCTTCATAGAAACTAATTTTATCCTAGTCATTCCCATTGAAAATATTTACCCTCGTCACACCCCCTCAGAACTTGCCACCATCTACCTCCACGACTATCTCCATCCATCTTCTGGTGATAAAACTTATTATTTCTATGAAAGAATGCTTGAAGAAACTCAAAGTGCTAATATTCAACACTCCTATAGAAGTACTCATGTTAGGGCTTATTCGAAGCTCAATATATTGAACATCATAAGAGAACGTGAATGGAGACCTTCTCCCTCATTCAAACGAGACTTTCATGATGTCTCTGACCTTAAACTTAGGTCATACGATTATGCTGATTATGTCAAAGCTTGGGATATGTTATTCTTATATCAGAATGAAAATAAAACCTATTCCTGGTTCGTGAAGTTCCACCTTCAACGCACCTTATTAGGTGTGCCGAACTGGTTTCTACAATGGTTCTTCACCTGGGGACCACCTCCTTTGGAGTTCCTTCCTATAGCTCTTCAGTAGTCCGTTACTAAGTTTAAAGAATTCAATCAACCTGTGAACCCTCGGGCTCTCTTCGTCCAATTCTTTATATTATACGAAGTACCCTGGATTCTTCAATGGAAGTATCGGATATCTATTGATGAATTTGAAGAATGGAACTATGTTCCCCAATTAGAACGATGAATGGAACTATGTTCCCTAATTAGAACGACATATTATGGTTAAATTATGGGATAAATTCGACATTTCACCTTTAACTGGTTCACGATTTGTGCCTAAAAGAGGCATTGGTTCGGATCTATCCCTTACATCTTCTTCAACAATGGCAGCCCAGTCGCCCTTTTTTAATATTTTCAATACTGCTCGGCGTCGTCTTCTGTATCTCTCGGATCAGTAGATCCAAGAGTGAATTTTAACTGCTATCAGGTTTAATATTCAACCTGAGGATCCAGCCCCATCATCATCCTCATCTGCATCAACTCTTCCTCGTTTGAATGAGGGAGAAGGTCCCCCCCCCCATTCACGATCTCTTATGATGTTCAATATATTGAGCTTCGAATAAACCCTGACATAAGCACTACTATAGGAGTTCTGAATATTAGTACTTTAAGTTTCTTCAAGTATTCTTTCATAGAAATAATGAGTTTTATCACCAGAAGATGGATAGAGATGGTGCAAGTAGATGGTGGCAAGTTACGAGGGTGTGACAAAGGTGGATATTTTCAATGGAAATAACGGGATAAGATTTGTCACACCCGTTCTGCCCCACACGGAGCGGTGGCCGAGTTACACCAGTTAACCCAAACTGCCGAATCATCGAAACATGATCCCACCACACATACACACACTAACATAAATCCATCGGATCGGCGGAAGACTTAGTTTTACATGAATAACTCCCATATACTTGATACCTAATTGGTGATACAATAATTATATACATTTGGGCCGAAGGCATGATATATACAAAAGAATAAAGTTCAAATATCAAGTATATACAAGAGTTCATCAAAATCATCGAGTGCAAACTCGGCTCGGTATCAAGCGGGAGCTATTTCGGCATCAAGGGTTGTGCCACTCGGCATCACATGTAAGAGCTCACTCGGCCTCGATGTGGAGCTCAAGCACGGCCTCCAAGGTGGAGCTCGATTGCCTCGAAGCTAGCTGTCCATGATCTGCTCTCCACGCGATCGCCGTGCTCTAACTCCCGGGTCCACCCGTCCTCTTGAAACTCATGGGGACCCACCCATCTCCTCGGATGCATGACCTGCAAAATCATCTAAAAGGGTGTACCGTGGAATGAGCTCACTAGCTCGATAAGTAGAAGGTGGACCACACACAGTCCACACACAACACATCATATGCACTACATGCCATGCTATTCATTTTAAATCACATCCACCTAAGCAACATTACTAAGTCCTTGGTTTTAGTGCTACTACAACCACGGTCGTATACTCAGTGCGAGCGAACTCCCCCCGATCGCCCATAGGGCTGTTGGAGAAGGCCCACCGTGAGTACTCGGAAAAATAAAGACAATGCCGTCCACGCTCTCACGAAAATGTAAATAAGCGAAATAAAGTCTTGACTCCCAAAAATTTAAAAGCGATGCGATTGGCCCTCTTGAATGTACCACGGTTGCGTCTCCTACGACTCGGGGCGTAATGCCTAACCGCCACAGTGTCCGAACACATCCTGCTTCCCCAAATGGCAACCCAACACCTTAACCCCTGTTGGGGAAAGGGGCGTAGCAGGATGGTGAGAATCCTAATAACGCATGCTCCTATATAGATCTGTTGCATAGTGCCTCCGTGTCCCATACCACGGGCCACCAATGCATTCGTTTCCAAGCCGACCACGACATCTAGTCTATCAATGCATTATGCTCCATGATGTCCACATTCAACATATAAACATCTCATTCAATTGGCATTTGAAAAGTAAACATAGCATATATGCACATCAATGAGTGGAATGACTAATCTATATAGCATATTCATGATGACATGACTAGATTAGATATAGTTATATGAATGCCAAACAAATGCCTTGAACAAGGCCAAACGTCCTCTCTCCACTTACTTGTAGCGTACAAGGATTCCCGTTCGGTACGGGTGAGATCCGGAGCGAATCGGGTAGGATTTGGTGAACCTAACATAATTGAGCGGGGTTAGTACTTCACCATTTTAGAATCGAAATTAATGAAATCCGATGTCAAAATCGGGTTTAGAACGTCAAAACAGGTCACACGTCCGATTTGGGTTCGATCGGACCTAAGGATCACATTACAGCCACACGGTGGGTAAGGCATTGGTTTGTCTACCCCGGTTTCTACCAGGGTTTTGACCGGCGGTACCTACCCAGTTATACCCGCGGTTGTACCGCCGGTTTGGCCAGGGGCCCTGCCTTCTCGGTGGGTACTCTCGGTGGTAGGTACCCGGTTGTACCCACCGGTTTTACGGAATGACTCGTCTCTTCTCCATTTCTCCATCCTTTGGGGAATCAAATGGGGCTTTCCCCCACCCATTCTTCACACCTTTGAAGTCCTATAGGATGGTTCTAACCTAGATCTAGGTTAGATTCAAGTGAGGGAAACCATCTTACCTCCTTTGCTCAAGAATGACTTCAAACCCTCCAAATCACTTCCCAAATCACAATGCTCCTTCTATCTTGTCAATATCTCTTCAAATCCTTCAAGATCAACACATAAATCATCTATTAAACCTTAGATTCATCATTTCAAAGGGTATTTACAAGATCTTAAGAAACTATACTCGAATCAAGGGTTTAAAGCTTGGGTATGGCGAATGTTCATAAAACCCAACTTTTCTTACCTCCAACTGTAGATCTAGAGTTGAGGATTACTCTCCGAACAGGAATGGCAAGATCTAGCTTGGCCATCTGAAATCCTTCCTTTCTTCCTCTTCCTTTCTTCTTCCCTTTCTTTTCTCTCTCCTCTTTACTTTTCTCACCAAGCGTCTGAGGGTAATAAATGGAAAGAAAAGAAGTCATAAAGCTTTATATACTATTCCTACTTAAGTGAATAGTGTTGGATGGAGTCACTCGGTGGGTGGGTGTACCCATGTTTACCTACCAAGAGCCAAGACTGGGATTTTGACCGGTTCGGACCTCGGCTCGAACCCCACCGGCATCGATGTAGCATCGTATATACCTAAAAATACGGATATAATACCTGTTTTTTCCGTACATAGCCTTATGGTAGGTGCCGTACCAGTTTGGGCACTCCGTCTCTTCGCAGCTCGGACTTGTCGGGCCAGCCGGTGTTAAGGTCACCCGTGCCATCATAGCCCATAAGGAACCGCTCTAATATCCTCGGCTCGGTTCTGCATAATTAACCGGTTCAACGCAAATCGGCCGGGTTTAAGCGGGTATTACATTACCCCTTAAAAATTTCGTCCTCGAAATTTCGTACTGTTGATCAAAAGATGAGGGTACTTGGCTCGCATTTCTTCTTCTACCTCCCAAGATGCTTCTTCAAGTGAATGATCACCCATCGCACCTTTACATAGGAAATGGAGGGTTGAAGGGTTTTCACCTTCGGTCCAAAATCTCGGTGGCATTCGTAGTAGGGCATATCACTTCTAGGTACTCTGGTTCCACGGGTAGTACATGAGGTGGATCATGCACATACTTCTTCACATGGATACATGGAATACATTGTGAACGTCCCCAGCGAAGGTGGCGGAGCAAGCATGTAGGCTCTTGAGCCAACCGGGATAAGATCTCAAATGGTCCCATGTATCTTGGGCTCAACTTCCCTTTCGTGAAACCTTTGCAAACCTTTAGTAGGAGAGATCTTGAGAAATACCTTTTCTCTGGCTGAAATTCAATCTCCTTCCCGCGGGTGTCCGCATAGCTCTTTTGAGGTAGAGTGCTTTAATCCGTTCTCTAATAACATCGACTTTATCGCAAGTCATTTGTATCATCTCGAGGTCCTAACATTTGACGTTCGCCTACCTCATCCCAATACAAAGGAGTTCGCACTTTACGCCATACGCCTCATATGGAGCCATCCCAATTGTGGCTTGTAGCTGTTGTTATATGCAAACTCCATAAGAGGTATATATTCTTCCCAACGCCACTCATCTCCATTGCACATGCCACGAGCATGTCTTCTAATATCTGTATGGTTGCTCATGACCATCCGTCGTGGGTGAAAAGTCGTACTCAAATTCATTTGTGATCCCAAGGCACCTGTAAGCTCTTCAAAACACGAAGTGAACCTTGGGTCCCTATCGAAACAATGCTCCTTTGGCACTCCATGTAAGCGCACTATGTTGTCCATGTAAAGTTGTGCTAGTTTGGTCATGGAGAACTTGGTCTTGATAGGAATGAAATGGCGGTCTTAGTAAGCCGATCCACGATCACCCATATCGCATCCATTCCTTAGGTGTACTTGGTAGTCCGTGCGAAGTCCATTGTAATCATTTCCCACTTCCATTCAATGCTGGAGTGGCTGAAGAGTACCATAAGGTCGATGCCTCTCACTTTCACCTTCTGCGGGTAAGACAAGTGCCACATACAAAGCTATGGTGACTTTCATGTTTGGACCAATAACTTTGTTTGAGGTCTTTGTACATTTGGTACTTCCGGGTGGAGTGAGTACTCGGAGCTATGTGCTTCTCTCACTATCTTATCTTGTATATTCAAATCATCGAATACACACAATGTCTCGAAACATCAATGCCCCATCACGGCTAAAGTAAAATCGGGTCATTCATTGTTTGATCTTGAACCTTAACTCTAATCCGCTGCAATTCGGGATCCCAAAAGGGTTTCTTCATTATCACCTCTTGCCTAATTTCCGGATGCACTTGTAGAGCCGACAAGGATACCGTCAACCATTTAAGGTTTTCGGTTGAGGTTCAAGCTCTAAGGTCGCCTTCATACAAGAGGGTTTCATCCATTAGCATCGCCTCTTGCACAAGTGGTGAGCTGATTGCTAAGTATGAGGCGACCGATCGTGTCTTCGACTCAATGCATCGCCACTACATTAGCCTTGCGGATGATCTTGAATATCGAGTCATAATCCTTCATGAGTTCAAGCCATCTTCTCGTCTCATATTCAAGTCTTTACGGGTGAAGAAGTATTTCAGGCTCTTGTGGTCCTTGATATCTCACACTTCTCCCCATACAAATAATGTCGCCGGATCTTAAGGGCAAAAATGACTGACTAGTTCCAAGTCATGAGTGGGGTAATTCTTCTCATATTCTTTTAGTTGTCGGGATGCATATGCTATTACCTTCCGTGTTGCATGAGAACACAACCCAAACCAACTTTGGAAGCATCGGTATAATGTCATTCCACAGTGCCTTGGAATAGTCAGACCTAGGGTCACCAACTTCTCTTTCAATTCTTGGAAGCTCTTCTCACATTCCTCTGTCGGTCAATTTCCCCCCTTTTAGTCAACTTGGTCATTGGTGCTGAGATCCGAGCAAAATTCTCGATGAAACGCCGGTAGTATCCAGCCAAACCCAAGAAGCTTCTAATTTCATAACATTCTTGGGGCTTTCCCAATCCATCTGCTTTCACCTTAGCGAGATCTACTTGATTCGACTTTAGACACTCGTGCCCCGGAATCCAACTTGTTCAAGCCATAATTCACACTTCTGTACTTGGCAAATAATGTTGATCTCTCAACCTCTGAACACCATTCTCAAGTGTTGAGTGTGCTCCTCCTCGGTCTTGGGTAGATCAAGATATCGTCAATAAAAACAATTACCCATTTGTCGAGCACATCACGAAATACTCGATTCATCGGATCCATAAATGCTACCGGGGCATTGGTTAACCCAAGGACAACACTAGGAACTCATAATGGCCGTATCGAGTCCTAAATGCTGTTTTGGGTATATCACTACTCTTTATCTTGAGTGATAATAGCGGACGAAGGTCTATCTTAAATACCCGGCTCCTTGCAATGATCAAATAAATCATCAATGCGTGGCAATGGATACGGTTCTTAATAGTTAGCTTATTCAACTCCGGTAATCTATGCACATCGCAAACTACCATCCTTCTTCTTGACAAACAACAGGGCACCCCAAGGTGAAACACTTGGGCGAATAAACCCCCTTTTTCCCAAAAGTTCTTGCAAGCGCATCGCAACTCCTTCAATTCATTTGGTGCCATCTGTATGGAGCCTTGAATCTTGGAGCTGCTCCAGAGTCAAGTCTATGGCAAACTCAACTCCCTATCGGTGGTAAATGCATCGATCATCGGGAAAGCGTCGAAACTCTTTGACCACCTTTACTTCTTCTAGAGGTGTGACTTTTGCATCAACATCGAGTACGAGGCTATGAAACCACGACATCCACTTTCTAGTAACTTTCGCTTGGAGGCGGAGACAAGGACCTTCCTCACCCTTTTCGTTGTATCTGCTCGGTATACCCACTCTTTCCCCTTATCATCATTACCTTAACCAGCCTTTCACATATCACATTAGCTCGATGAGCCGACAACCAATCCATACCCAATATAACATCAAAATTCTGCATATTGAATTTAATAAGTTGTGCATCAAAGTTCTTCCCACTAATCTCCATGGCACGGCCCATACACTTCCTTCATGTGCAATCTTACCGATGGCATACTAACAATCATTCCATGGTCTAGGATCTGGGTGACATCCCAAGTTTCGCTACAAATCTCTTAGATGCGAATGAATGAGTAGCTCTGAATCAAATAAAACATAGGTGGTATGCACGATATGGGTAGGATACCTAGTATAACAATGCATATAATTTTAGCGAGGGCATCAATATTAATCATAATGAACTTCTAAATTTAAAATGTACTGCTACAACTCGTACTAGCCTCGCTTCCTCGGCCGATAGAGCATACATCCTTCCTGCGGTTGATTCCCTCGAGGTAAGGAGGTCGATGCGAGAAGGTGCTGGAGGGCAAGGCTGTGGGCCAGCGTCTTCGCATAATGCCCATAGGAAGTTGAAACACGAT
Source organism: Macadamia tetraphylla (assembly GCA_022985045.1). NCBI lineage: Eukaryota > Viridiplantae > Streptophyta > Magnoliopsida > Proteales > Proteaceae > Macadamia > Macadamia tetraphylla. Next base: position 25,345,249 of record CM040974.1, on the reverse strand, counting down.
CGAGATGTTGGAACTGGGTGGGCCCCTGCACTTGACCCATGCGAGATGGAGGTCAAGGTGGCCTTGAAGGGTGAGGTGCCACACTAGTGTTGGCGAAAGGAAGTAGAACCCGAACCACCAACTGCCTAGAAGGGTAGCCATATGGCCTATAGGGCTGCCTATACATAGGCCCAGACATATGATCCACGGTATGCTTTGGAGGAATTTCCGCATCAGGGAATGGATTTGTTCTCTTCCACATCCGAGTGAGGGATGTTCACCTTTGCTTATCTTCCATTGTTTTGGCCTTCGTCAATCGGCCATATTCGGTCAAATCCCAAAACTTCAAGCCAGATCAATCGATGCTTTTAGGCCTTTTAGGAACCTTTGCCTTCTCTTGTTGTTCGCATATGCCTTGGGGAAATGGAACAAACTTTCGAATTGTTCTTTATATTCAAGGATAGTTTTACCTCCTTGAGTTAAGGCCATGAACTTTATCTCCTTCGATCTCTGAAGCTGCGGATAATGGTTATCCAAAAACAATTCCTTGAGCTGCTCCCAAGTAGGCTCTGGATGAGCAGCCATCAATATAGGTTTGGAGGCTTGCCACCAGAATTTGCCTCTTTCTTGAGTTGCAACCCGGCCGAGATAAGTTTCGGGCATCCGTGCACTCAAGCACCTCAAATATCTTCTCAATTCTTGGATCCATGATCCGGTTCGGAGGTCACTCCCCACCTTAGAGAATACCCGGGGGTAAGTTCCTCTTGAAAGACTCCACTACCCTTGGCGTGTTGCTCGTCGGGAAGTTAGGAGCATAGGCGGGATAGTAGGAGTATGGAGGAGGCATCCCATGCTAGGAATACTGAATGGTGGGGTTGGAGGGGTACCCACCACTTGTGGTCCGTTCGACCCTCTTGGTGGGTCTGGAGTGAGTACCGGGAGGTTGACCGGTTGAGAAAAATCAAGCTATCTTTGGATGGCGTCATAAATGCTTCATTCTTTGAAGCATTTGTTCTTTGGAAAGCTTGTTGGGACTCTTTGGGTTATTTTAAAAATCTCGGTGTAATGACCGGTGGAGGTGCGGAGTGCAGTCATAGGTGGGTCCCCATGTGCCCCACCACGACCAAGGGTCTCGGAGCTAGTGGAGGTGAGGTATGCCCCGAGCGAGATCCCGGATTTTGTGGTCGTCCAACCCGGCGAGGACCCGAGGTACCTCGGGCATTACTACGGATCTAGTGCTACCATCGTATCCCCACACTGGAACACATCACACACCATATTGGTTAAACACCATAGAACTGATTTAGGCACACAATCATATGCCATTACATGAGGTGTTGTAGTGTATGATAGCTCAGTAAATAATCATAGCTCAATTTCAAGATCAGGCAAAGTCCACGCATACATGCTAATGGTCCCCTTGACCATAGCATATTAATCATAGGAATAACATCCATAGCAAAAATCAATGTAATCATGCTAGGAGGAGAGAAGGGAAAACAAGAAAAGAAGGAAAATTTTCAAAATTTTCAAAATCTTCCCAACTCATAACGGTGGGCGAACCGGTAGGAGCCGCGGTTATACCCTTGATCTTCACTGCCTTAACTGGGGTGGCACGTGGTAGGAGCCCGCCGTTATACCCGCCGGTCTTGCCGTGTTAAAACACGAGCAGGGCCCTCTGAGGCCTGATGATCTTATCTCTTTCCCCATCACCTTTCTCTTTCTTCCTTTCTTCCTTGGCCGATCTTGGAGGTCTCCTTGGCGCTTCTACTCGTGAGTCCACTCACCTACTCGACGCCTTAGAGAAGAGTCAACTCATCTTCATTCAAGTAAGTTCCTCTTTTTTTTTCCTTTTCTCAGAATTTCCATTTGGGTGAATTGCATGAATAGGGTTTACTTTCTAGGCTTCCTTTCCATATTTTTCACCATAGAACAGTCTTTCCATGTGTTTATGATGCTTCTACTGTGGTCATTTGTAGTTTATAGGAATCTTGCCTCTTCATTTGGAGAAAACCCCAATTTGTACCCTAGGTTTCCAAATTTGGGGATTTCTTAAATTCTTACTCTTTTCTCCAATTGATGACTCCTTTGTGATGCATTCCATTTAATTTACACTAGATATGCTTTAGATTTCATGAATCCCCCATTATGCTTGGAATCCCCGTGCATTTCCATGAAAATGCCTCTTTTTGGCATTGATTTCCTTGATTTTCATTCATACTTGTATTCATAGAACTCCATAGTCTATTTGGGTATGTTCCTGCACTTCCATGATCCCGTTACTACGGCATTTTGCTCTAGACCTAGGGTTTCAAGCTGTTCTCCATTATGATCAAATTTGCACAATGGACTTGAATTCCCTCCTTTTATTTATGCTTATTGCTTTTGCTGTCATCCTGCTGTTTTGGCATGTTTCTATGCGTCGTCAACCACCGTGCTTCATGTCATAAGTTTCCTGTCGTTCCTAGATTGTCGCCGTTCCGTTTTGCATAAACTGGGTTTTGGGTTCCCCTTTTTTTATGCTGCTGTCTTTTTCTTGCTGTACTAATCCCTACTTCCTTTTCTTATTGCCAAGATGTCGTCACGCACCGGCAAAGGACCATCTTCCTCTGGCGTTGACGAAGACCACCGCTTCTAAGCGGAAGAGTCGGAGACCAGCTCTTGACTCCTCGCCGGGAGACTGACCCTTTCGGTCGACCCTCAGACTATGATGAGGAGCACTTCCTCGGTCCAGGCCGTAGCTAAGCGGCCCAACTTCACGAAAGGTCGGTGTTGATGGAGAAGACCGTGGTAGTCGAGGACTTCCACAAGGCTAAGCTTCGGAGAGGTTCTCGGCATTGGGCGGGACTCTATTCTTCATGTGGACCGACCATGCTCTGAGCAGCTCGTCCGTCGGTTCTCTTGTAACACGGAGGTGTCGTATCCGTCGGGAGTTCACCATCGGCAGCTTGGTGAAGGAGTGGATATCCGGTGACGGTAGGCACCTTGGCCACATCTTGGGTATATCGGCGGTGGGACACCCATACTCTGATCCCGGGTAGGCCTGGGACCGTTCATGAGCATGGAACACGGACTTCATCTCGAGACCATCTGCGGCGTGCAGATCGACGAGTCAGAAATCCTTCTACCACGAGGTTCGTCTATTCGCCGGTTGATCCAGTTCAACGCTCCCGAGAGGTCATCGGAACCGGTTGGTTTCATGGCGGCTTTATTGCCTTTTGTATCTTCACGGCCGCGAGAGGGAGGCGGTGAGCACTTGTGCCTTCCCTATATCATTCTCGAGCGATGGAGCACCACACTTCCCACCCGAGGATGGAGGATTCCCTTCTGGCGGGATCCTCACTAGGATCTTGAGTTCTTGGGTGGATCTGGGGAAGAGGGAAGACTCGGTGATAGGTTCGGCCAGGAGAAACCTCCACGAAGATGGGTCTTGGACTCTCATGGATTCACCTCCTAGATCGGAGCTCGGAGGAGTAGGGGTAGGAGGGCTGCCCCTATGGAGGATGTCCTCATGGAGGAGGAGTCCAGTGAGGAGGATGAGGACTCGTTCCTCGGGGCGAAGAGGAGGACCCAATGGGTGGCGGCATCCGAGGAGGTGCCTCGGAGTCGAGAGGTCCGGCCTAGTTCTTCGAGCTCGCCCCACCACACGGAGTGGTGCCTCGACCCGAGGGCAGACAGCCTCCATGCGGGCCTTGCAGGATGGCGAGTTCAGATATTGAGGCGGCGGATGAGATTGTCTCAGGCGAGCCACCTTGGAGGAGTCCTTCCTTAGGGTCGGGGACTTGGACACGGGTACGCTATCTCGGCAGACTATGGCCGCGAGGGAGATGCAGCTGGTGAGCAAGGTTCGATTATTACGATCACCGCTGACGTCAACTCCAGGCCTCCGTGACGTGGTGATCATCGGCAGCGATGGCGGCGACCGATGAGGGCTTGGCTTCCCTACCCAAATTGTTCATCCATTTTCTCTTCTTTGTAGACATTGTATATTTATTTCTTCTCATTCCTTGTATATGTATTGTAACTGGTTCATTTATGGAATAAAATATCCTTGGATATAGGATTTTGTGGTGATGTGATTTTTTTTCTATCTGTGCTCTTTGTTATATTATTATCATTGTTTATCGGGTTTTGTGTAAAATTTTTTAAATCCCATTTCGCGTTATCTTTCGAAATTTAAATCGAAATAGTACTTTATAGGTTATAGTTCCAATCTAATTACCTTTTATCTACACTCCGCATGCCATGAATGCAACTTATAACATAACCTCATTTTATACTTTCTTTCTTTGACTTTTAATCTTTAAGCTTTTATCTTTACCCAACCCCATTTTCCTATTATAGAGTCTCGGGATTATAATGGTATCTTTGTGAGTGGAGCGAGCATCACGCTCGATACCACCGTTTGTCACACCCGTTCACATGAACGGAGCGGTGACCGAGTTAACACAGTTAACCCAAACTGCCAGAATCATCGAATCATGATCCCACCACAAATACACACACTAACATAAATCCATCGGGTCGGCGGAAGACTTAGTTTTACACGTGAATAACTCCCATATACTTGATACCTAATTGGTGATACAATAATTATATACATTTGGCCAAGGCATGATATATACACAAAAGAATAAAGTTCAAATATCAAGTATATACAAGAGTTCATCAAAATCATCGAGTGCACACCCGGCTCGGTATCAAGCGAGGAGCTCAGCTCGGCATCAAGGTTGTGCCACTGGCATCACATGTAAAGCTCAGCTCGGCCTTAGTAGTGGAGCTCAGCACGGCCTCAAGGTGGAGCTCGATTCGGCCTCGAAGCTGCTGTCCCATGATTTACTCTCGCACGCATTCAGGCATGCTCTAACTCCCAGGGTCCACCAGTCCTCTTGAGAAACTTTGATGGGGACCCACCCATCTCCTCGGATGCATGACCTGCAAAATCATCTAAAAGGGGTGTACCGTGGAATGAGCTCACTAGCTCGATAGTAGAAGGTGGACCACACAACAGTCACACATCACAACACATCATATGCACTACATGCCATGCTATTCATTTTAAATCACATCCACCTAAGCAACATTACTAAGTCCTTGGTTTTAGTGCTACTACAACCACGGTCTTGGATATACTCGAGTGCGAGCCATGAACTCCCTCCATGATCGCCCATAGGGCTTGGAAAAAGGCCCACCGTGAGTACTCGAAAAAATAAAGACAATGGCGTCCACGGCTCTCAATGAAATGTAAATAACGAAATAAAGGTCGACTCGCAATTTAAAAGCGATCGATTGGCCTCTTGAATGTACCACGGGTTGCCATGTCCTACAGACTCGGGGCGTAATGCCTAACCGCCATGTCGACAACGCACCCGCTTCCCAAATGGCAACCCAACACCTTAACCCTGTTGGGAAGGGTCAGTACGGGATGGTGAGAATCCTAATAACCGCATGCTCCTATATGTGATCTGTGCATAGTGCCTCCGTGTCCCATACCACGGGCCACCAATGCATTCGTTTCCAAGCCGACCACGGCATCTAGTCTATCAATGCATTATGCTCCATGATGTCCACATTCAACATATAAACATCTCATTCAATTGTCATTTGAAAAGTAAACATAGCATATATGCACATCAATGAGTGGAATGACTAATCTATATAGCATATTCATGATGACATGACTAGATTAGATATAGTTATATGAATGCCAAACAAATGCCTTGAACAAGGCCAACGTCCCTCTCCACTTACTTGTAGCGTACAAGGATTCCCGTTGATGCGGGTGAGATCCGGAGCGAATCGGGTAGGATTTGGTGAACCTAACATAATTGAGCGGGGTTAGTACTTCACCATTTTAGAATCGAAATTAATGAAATCCGATGTCAAAATCGGGTTTAGAACGTCAAAATAAGGTCACACGTCCGATTTGGGTTCGATCGGACCTAAGGATCACATTCAGCCACAGTGGGTAAGGCAGTGTCGTCTACCCACCCGGGTTTTTACCACGGTTATGACCGGCGGGTGGTTATACCCGCCGGTTTGGCCAGGGACCCCTGCCTTCTCAGGTGGGTACTCTCAGGCGGGTAGGTACCCGCCGGTTGTACCCACCGGTTTTGGCGGGAATGACTCCGTTTCTCCATTTTCTCCATCCTTTGGGGAATCAAATGGGGCTTTCCCCCACCCATTCTTCACACCTTTGAAGTCCTATAGGATGGTTCTAACCTAGATCTAGGTTAGATTCAAGTGAGGGAAACCATCTTACCTCCTTTGCTCAAGAATGACTTCAAACCCTTCAAATCACTTCCAACTCACAATGCTCCTTCTATCTTGTCAATATCTCTTCAAATCCTTCAAGATCAACACATAAATCATCTATTAAACCTTAGATTCATCATTTCAAAGGGTATTTACAAGATCTTAAGAAACTATACTCGAATCAAGGGTTTAAAGCTTGGGTATGGCGAATGTTCATAAAACCCAACTTTTCTTACCTCAACGTAGATCTAGAGTTGAGGATTACTCTCCGCACCGAATGGCAAGATCTAGCTTGCGCCACTGAAATCCTTCCTTTCTTCCTCTTCCTTTCTTCTTCCTTTCTTTTCTCTCTCCTCTTTACTTTTCTCACCAAACGTACGAGGGTAATAAATGGAAAGAAAAGAAGTCATAAAGCTTTATATACTATTCCTACTTAAGTGAATAGTGTTGGATGGGTCACTCGTGGGTGGGTGTACCCACTGTTTACCCACCAGAGCCAAGACTGGATTTTGACCGGGTTCGACCTCGGCTCGAACCCCACCCCAGGCATACGATGTAGCATACGTATATACCTAAAAATACAGATATAATATCTGTTTTATCCGTACATAGCCTTATGGTAGGTGCACGTACACGGTTTGGGCACTCCCGTCTCTTCTGGCACTGGCTTGGACTTGTTGGGCCAGCCGGTGTTTAAGGTCACCCGTGCCATCATAGCCCATAAGGAACCCGCTCTAATATCCTCTGGCTCGGTTCCTGCATAATTAACCCGGTTCAACCGCGAAATTAGACCGGGTTTAAGAAGCGGGGTATTACAAGATTAGTTTCTATGAAGGGAGAATTATTAACAGCCTTATTTAAGGTTGTTTCAGGAGACTGTGATGAAATTGGAGTGGGGTTTTCTTGAAGTTGCCTAGAAAAAGAAGAGGCAACATCTTTATTAGGAGAGGTAGGGATGATAGCCTTCTATTTAGGAGCCCTGCAAGAATTCTCGGGTTAGAAAATCAGATAAACTATTAGTATCTCCTTTAATAAATTCAATATTAAAATAAAAAACAGAAAAAAGTGACTGCCATCGAGAAAAGAGTTGTTTGGAGGTCAGATTCTTAACATATTTTTCGGTCACGTTTTTAGCCGCTTCACAATCCACTCTAACAAGAAAATGTTGATTAAGAAGATCACTTTCAAATTTAGTTATACACAGAACAAGTGAAAGAATCTCTTTTTTTATTATGGAATATTTTTGTTGAGTAGAATTTCAGGTGCCTGAAGTAAAACGTACTAAGACTTTTTTTGGAAGGTTAGGACATTTTTGCTTCAAGATACCTCCGAATCTGAATTTAGATGCAGCAGTCTCAACAATTTTAAAACAATCAGGTCGTACTAAGTTTAAGCACGAAAGCTCTTTGGCATTGAGCTTTATTTTGCGGGGGTTAGTATGTC
>CM040974.1:25284074-25337472 GCA_022985045.1 Macadamia tetraphylla | reverse complement strand
TACTACCAATCCAAGACCTACATAGAACAATTCATGGATGTTGTGTATTCTAGCATTATAAAGGGAATATGCTAATACACAAAAAATTTAAAAACAAAAGAACTTACGGATATAGGGAGGATTATCAATCTTATCATCTCAACATTCCCCCAAAAAGTGGTCATCGAGATGAAGTCCCCCCATTTCATGCCTATCTTACCTCTTGTTTGCCAAAGTGTACCCATCAACCTTCCTTACATCTCTCAAAACAATGATTACCCATGGTGAAAGCGCAAAAAATCTACCCTATGGGGATGATTTGCCAAATCATGGACCACTTTCAAGTAGATTTTCTGGTGAATCATTTGATCCCTTTCCCAAAGGATCAATATTTCCACCATTCGAAGATGTATCTTCTTCCCGGTCCACACACTCAAAAACTTACTTTGGACCCAAACAACAACCGAGGGATGATGGACCTCAGCTACATTTGTTGATCTTCAAAAGTTAAATATTATCCTTGCTCAGTTGGAAAAAATGGAAAAAAGCGAATGAGATTCTCAAGCTCCTCCATTGGAAGGGGCCGAGGATGGCGAAGACAATGCGAGACGGACATGGAGGATGAGGATCATGATTAGAACTTATGTTTTTTTTTGCAAATTTTATGTTTGTTTGATTTTTTTTATTATATACTTTGACATTTATAGAAAGTTGAACTTATGTTATTTTATGTGGCACATACTCGGGAGTATTTTTTGGTTTGATTACCTTTTCTTTGTTGACAAAGGGGAAGATAACCGACAATGACAATTGGTATCGAATGATAATGACAATGATAGTATTATCTTTAAACTGTTTATGACAATGACTTTATCTATCCTTGTTTACTACGGCTCTGCATTTCATTATCTATTGATCTTTACATAGAGATAGTCAAATTATTTCTTGTATTTGGTTTCATTGTCTATGTTTGTTGTCATCACCAAAAGGGAGATTGTTGGGAAACATGTCCACACTCCTTGCCATGTTTTGGTGTTAACAAACAAACATACATCTTTAACTTGATTGTTAAAGTGTGATTAGCTTGAAGAAACCTTAGAAGATCAAAGGTCGAATCAAGACATGAAGCTAAGCTTAAAGACATGAAACAACAAACAAGAAGGAAAGAAGATGAAGGGCTAAAGAATGGAAGACTCAAGTGAAGAAGAAGATCACTAGGAAGATTAGTTATTTTTAATGTAATTTGTAATTTCCACATACTTATGCACTCACTTCATGCATGTGCATTGCATCATATTAGAATGACCATAGAGCATGCTTGGTAGGTATGAAAAATTTCTAAATGGTGTGGAACACACAATAACCCAACTCAAGGGTATTTAGGGAATCTTAAAGTTAGTATCAGGAGATGAAACCTTCATAGAAGTTGTAGGAAATTAAGTTGTGAGTCCAACACAACTGATCTCAAATCAATCCAAGGTCGGACCAAAAGTTATAGTCAAAACACTGGTGTGGTCATGTATGAGAGCATGTCATGTTGGCGGTCGACCATTGGAATCTCCCATCGAGGAACCAATCGAGACCATAGGCGGTCGACCATGGAAGTTCGGTCGACCGGACCTGTCGAGACCATAGGCGGTCGACCCGGGTGAAAGTCCGTCGACGGTGCCTCTGGAAGTACTCAACGGCTATTTTTTGCCTATGGCTCTTAGCGGTCACCGGCTACTAATGGTGGTCGAGGTATACCGAATATGTCCCTTAGAGCTTGATTCCCTACCTAAAATGCTTCACTAAGTTCACCTATAAATACCCTAATCACTCTTAATTAATTATTGATTAAGAAAAAGCTTAAGAGCATTATTGCAAGCATTAGAAGTTTATTCCACTTGAGTTATTCTTACACAAATCCCAAGAAGAGGCTTGGTCTTAATCAAAGTCCTCTACTCTCTCTTGTGCAAGTCAAAGCCGTGAGAGGACTTTACATAAGGTGCATCACTCATCATTTATTATTCACTCTCATTTGCACCATACTTGAGGTATTCCTCTTATTCCACTATTTCTTTATTTTCTTTTTTTTTACAATTCTAATGTACTTAGGATTGTAAGGATACTCTTATCCTAAAAGAGAAAAGGTTTTCTCTACCTCTAAAAGAGATTGTGAAGGCGTCTCTCTGCTGAAAAGGAGATTTGTAAGGATACTCTTATCCGTGAAAAAGATTGTAAAGGTTTTTTTCCCCACCTCATCTTGAAAGGGAACTAGTGGAATACCTTACAAGAGGATTCTTGTAGGGAGTGGACTAGACTGGATTGAGTCGAACCACTATAAATCTTGTGTTGTTTTTGTTTCCTATTTTATTTATTCCGCATTGTTTTAAATTACAATCACACTTGTGTTCTATACATCGAAAAGAGTTAAAATTCCACTAGTATAACCTATTCACCCCCATCTAGGTTATTTCACTCTATACCGATCGCTTCCTTTCAACTTGTATCTCTTCAATACATTAATTACCCAGATCTATTTTGATAAGCACCCGGGCGAAACTGCCCATTGATGTAGCTCTTGTCCTTCTGTCTAGAGCCATTGAGCTACCCACTGCTTTTGCCAGGACTTTCTCATGCTAGTATTCCAGTGGAAGGCCTAGAACGAATCCACATCATCTTCATTAAAACTTGCTTTTCATGAATGTTGAAATCTGCCCTTGATGCAGGGCTCGATCGGTTGCCCCCCCCAACTTTGATACGATTTATCTTCCAAATCATTACCATGTCACTCCCAATTTCAAATTGGAACAAGATGAGCCCTTTTCCATTGGCTCCAAAATCACCTTTCACTTTAGATTCTAAGTTTTTGTAGCATCCCTTCGAATTGCATCCATGGATACAAATAAAAAAATTAGGTTTTTCTTTTTTTTTTTGCTAGAAATCCTGAACTTGTATTAAAGTGAAAAAAATGAAAGATTTAGACCGTATATCATGGAGAATTATTCATATGTATCGTGAAGCAAACTCAGTTGTTGATGGGTTAGCAAAGCATGCGGCTGCAACGAGATCTTCAATGCTTGGTCTGTGCCTCCTCGGTTTGCTCTAGAGAATATTAGCTAGGATGTTCAAGATCATCTGAGATATTGATTTAATTGACATTTCATTTTTATCTCTTTTGTTGTTATGTTGATTTAGGTTGTTACTCTGTTGATGGCCATGCCGAAGATGGACTACAGCCTGAATTTATTTTTCTTCTTTGGTACCACTATACTGTATTCATTCTTTATTAATATTATTCTTTCTTGACCTTTAGGAAAAAAAAAAAAAAGAAAGAAAGAAGAAGAAGAAGAAGAAAGAGTTAGAAAAGAAACATAATAAGTTGTGATTTAGGATTCAACATTGCCATCAGTAGAGAATTCTGAAATCTTGGCCTAGTTGACGCATCATACGCAATCTCATCATTAATAAAGATAAGCCCAGATTTCGCTGCATTCTTAGCGAGGTAGTCCGCTACAGAATTTACTTCCCTGAAGCAGTGTGTTATTTTCCATGTTATTACATTCAAGAAAGATTGAGGAGCAACACAGTCTTGCAATGCATACCAGGAAACAAACTTTCCTTGAACTAAAGTCACTACGTCAATTGAGTTAGCCTATCGGTATAGCTTCCACTCTTTTTTCCTTAGCCATTTTTATGCCTTTAGTGAGAGCTTTAAATTCTGCCATATAGTTTGTTGAGGTTCCAATGTGAACTTTGAAAGATGCAATAGTCTTTCCTGTGTGATCTCTTAAGACCCCTCCTACTCAAGCCCTTCTAGATTCCTATAGAGCAGCCATCAATATTAAGCTTTGCCCATCCCCTGTTAGGCTTGTACAACTAAACTTCTATTATCAACCTTGGATACCTGAGAAATACCATTTTTTACAATAACATCATATGTCGGGAGTTTCTCGTGCATCAGATGCCATCCAAATGTAAATTGCCTAGGCTGCATGTTTTTCCCCCATACAATCGAATACCATGCAACCTTTGGGTTCCTTTTTCTTAACTCATTCCATGCAGGGGTAGTGGTAAAGGTTCCTGAAGTTGTGCAGCTCTAAGCACACCAGTCCTCCATTTCATAGTTTGGAAGATGAATATTAGTTCGACCTATTAGGGCATATAGGAATCTCTTGAGTCGTTCTTCATAAGCCTCTTGAAAAATTAACACTTTGGTTAGAGAACCTGCTTGGATTGGATTCGGTCAATCATCAACGTCAGGCAATCCACTCCCCACCACCATGGAATAGGTTACCTTAGTGAAAGTAATGCAAAAGTTGATGCTTTATTGAAATCTATAGTGTTGTATTTATAATATGGTAGGAGTCAGTTCGATGAAAAAGTTGGAACTAAATCACCTATTCTCAAGTGGTTGAGTTAAGACTAAACACTATACTTGAGGAAATACAATTTGTTACAAAAGCGTATGCAATTTGGTGTTGACTAGTTCAAGGACTTGATTATCATCCCCATAAGCGAATGGGGAAACCACAAAGTTTGGAACAATGTTTTGAAATACTGTTGTAAAACAGGCCTTTGTGAATATATCGGTAACTTGATCGTCAGACCAAACAAACTGAACACGAATCTTGTTGTTGATAACCAAGTCTCGGACAAAATGATAGTCAACTTCTATGTGCTTTGTTCAGAAACCCAGCATGTAGCAAAGATGTTGTCATAGTAGACCACCATTGGTTGAGGGAACTACAATTTGTTACAAAACCGTGTACAACTAGTGTTGACTAGTTCAAGGACAACTGGGTTTGCAGCCATGCATGTGGCAGAGATGTTGTCACAGTAGACCACTATTGGTTGAGGGGATAAAATGTGTAGATCATTTAGTATATAAGATAGCCACATCATCTCATAGACGGTTACAACCAAAGCCTTGTATTCAGCTTTAGAGCTGGATTGAGAAGATGAAATTTGTTTCTTAGAGCCCCAAGATATGAGATTGGGTCCCATAAAAATGTAGAAACCAATTATAGAGCGCTGTGTGTCTGGGCACCCAGCCCAATCTGCATCTGTGTATGCTACAGTAAGATCAAGTGGACCAGCTTGAAGAAGTGTACCTGCACCAATTGTATGTTTTAGATAGCGTAAGATTCGCTTTATTGCCTCAAGGTGAGATGTTGTTGGAGCATGCATGTGTTGACAAGCTTGATTAATTGAATACGATACATCTGGCCGAGTCAATGTGAGGTATTGAAGCGTACCCACAATTTGTCTGTATTCTTCGGGATCAGGTAAAGGAGTTCCTTCATAGGCTGAAAGCTTGGAACCACTAGTGACAAGGGTGACACAAGGTTTACAGCCAGTCATCCCTGTGTGGTGGAGCAAATCAATAGTGTATTTACTTTGAGATAAGAAAAGTCCTTTGTTGGTCCAAGTAGCTTCAATACCCAAAATATAATTTATTTCTCCAAGATCAGTCATAGAAAATTCCGGCCCCAGACTATTAATGAATCGAGTGACAAGGTCGTCATTATTGCCGGTGAGTATTATGTCATTGACATAGAGAAGTAGAACAAGTGTGCCAGTGGTGGAGTGCAGGATAAACATGGGCTATCGGCCTTACTTTGCGAGAATGATTTTGGATGAGAAATCCGCTAAAGCCCAGTGAACCAAGCTCGAGGCTCCTATCGCGGACCATAGAGCTTTGTTTGGTTTACATATATGAGTAGGTTGATGGAGTTAATGAAACTAGGAGGCTAATGCATGTAGACATCTTCTTGAATTTGACCATGTAAAATCTATTATTCACGTCCAATTGCGAATGCACCAAGACCGAGATAGAAACAGCATAAACACAGTTTGGATTGTTCTTTTGGGTTTTAAATACTAGACTGAATGTTTTGTGAAATTAGTTCCATAATTTTGGTTGAACCCTTTTGCAGCAGGGCTTTGTACCGTTGGATGGTGCCATCCTTGGGTCTTTATTTTGTAAACCCATTTGCAGCTAACAATGTCTATGTTGGGAGAGGCGGAACCAAAGACCGAGTGCTATTGAAGCAAGGCTTTATATTCATCATTCATGGCGACACCCATTATGGCTGGTTTGCAACCTTGTAAAAGATGGTTCTTTTATTTGAGAGGGATAGTTCTTGTGTAGGCGGGAAAGGGGGTGGGTACCTAGTTGTAAAAAGTGAAATGGAAACTTTTCTTTGTAAAATTACTGTCATGGATTGAGTAACCATGTTATGAGTTGGGGTGGGGTGGAGGTGGTGGTGGGGGTGGGAGGTGGGGGGCGGTTCGATGGTGATATTGGAGATGAATATGGTGAATCAATATTAGGAAGGGTTGGTGATGTAATGATGGTGGATCTAACATTGATGGGGGCTGGGGAGGTGTGGAAATGATTGGAAAGAAATGGGTATCTCAAGCGTGGTTGAAGTGGGTGGATGGAATGGGGTTGTGGTAGGTGGAGTAGCAAATGGGAATGTATTTTCATCAAATACATGTCTGAAAATGTAGACATGCCCCATGGCGTATCGAGGTAGTGATAGCCCTTATATGAATTATTGTAGCCAATAAAGACATAAGGCAAAGATTTGGCTGAAAGTTTGTCCTCACGATATGGTCGCACCAAGGAAACATTGGCGACCAAAAAATGCATAGTCTTGAATATTCAGGAAAACGTCTAAAAGAACTTCATGTGGAGACCACCCTTGTAAGATTGGAGTGGGGGGAAGATTGATCAAGTATGTTTTGTTGAGAATGAACCATGTTGTGCTTGGCTGATCTAGCACTATTTTCTCAAGCCCTAGAGTGGCGTGGTGTCGAGGCATCAGTCCCTCCTCATCTTAAAGGCTCCATAGGTAACATAACCTCTAGAGAGCCACTTTTTCAAACTGATTTCCACTTCTAAGCATAGGACTGCATATAGGAAAGCCCAAGTTTCCAAACATAGCAAATGGTGGTCATTACCTAAAGCTAAATACTTACGCTCAAAACCGTCCTTAACAAAAGAGGCCCACAGGACCACTCCTTCTTTGTCTTTTTGTTGCGTTGCTGCTTCAGCCCCCTTCCTCTCTGAAGAAGTATCAATTATATGGCCAATCTTCTTTTACCCACATCACCCAAAGTCCTTGTGATAATTGCTTGTAAACTAGAAATGCTCCTCTATGTTGGAAACATGTCCACACTCCTTGCCATGTTTTGGTGTTAACAAACAAACATACATCTTTAACTTGATTGTTAAAGTGTGATTAGCTTGAAGAAACCCTTAGAAGATCAAGGTCGAATCAAGACATGAAGCTAAGCTTAAAGACATGAAACGACAAACAAGAAGGAAAGAAGATGAAGGGCTAAAGAATGGAAGACTCAAGTGAAGAAGAAGATCACTAGGATAGATTAGTTATTTTAATGTAATTTGTAATTTCCACATACTTATATGCACTCACTTCATGCATGTGCATTGCATCATATTAGAATGACCATAGAGCATGCTTGAGTAGGTATGAAAAATTTCTAAGTGGTGTGGAACATCACATAACCTAACTCAAGGTATTTGGGAATCTTAAAGTTAGTATCAGAGATGAAACCTTCATAGAAGTTGTAGAAATTAGTTGAGTCCAACACAACTGATCTCAAATCAATCAAGGTCGGACCAAAAAGTTATAGTCAAAACACTGGTGGTGGTCAGTATGATGAGCATGTCATGTTGGCGGTCGACCCGTGGAATCTCAGTCGGCGGAACCAATGAGACCATGGCGGTCGACCCGGGACCTGTCGAGACCATGGTCGACCGGATGAAAGTCGGTCGGCCGTTTCTGGAAAGTACTCAAGCGGCTATTTTTTGCCTACAAGCGGCTCTTAGCGGTCGGCCAGGCTACTAATGGCGGTCGACGGTATACGAATATGTCCGTTAGAGCTTGATTCCCTACCTAAAATGCTTCACTAAGTTCACCTATAAATACCCTAATCACTCTTAATTAATTATTGATTAAGAAAGAGCTTAAAAACATTATTGCAAGCATTAGAAGTTTATTCCACTTGAGTTATTCATTACACAAATCCCAAAGAAGAGGCTTGGTCTTAATCAAAGTCCTCTACTCTCTCTTGTGCAAGTCAAAGCCGTGAAGGGACTTTACATAAGGTGCATCACTCATCATTTATTATTCACTCTCATTTGCACCATACTTGAGGTATTCCTCTTATTCCACTATTTCTTTATTTTACTTTTTTATTTACAATTCTAGGTATACTTAGGATTGTAAGGATACTCTTATCCTAAAAGAAAGGTCTCTCTCTACCTCTAAAAGAGATTGTGACGTCTCTTTTGAAAAGAGATTTGAGATACTCTTATCCGTGAAAAAGATTGTAAAGGTTTTCTTCCTACTCTTGTCTTTGAAAGGAGAACTAGTGGAATACCTTACAAGAGGATTCTTGTGGGGAGTGGACTAGACTTCGGATTGAGTCGAACCACTATAAATCTTGTGTTGTGTGATTGTGCCTATTTTATTTATTCGCATTGTTTTAAATTACAATCACACTTGTGTTCTATACATCGAAAAGTTAAAATTTCACTAGTATAACCTATTCACCCCCCTCTAGGTTATTTCAATTGGTATCAGGCGGGAGCTCAATATATAAGATAAGTTGTCTTAAAGTGAGTCAAAGACCATGACCACATTCAAGGACCACGGAAGGCATGGCGCCTCGAGACCCCGTGCTTTAATGGAGAAAACTTTTCTACGGAAGTGCAGATTCAAGAATTTTGTGTGTGGTCACAACATTCTTGTATGGAGCCATAGAGAATGGACCATACACTATCACCAAGATAGTTGATGGAAGGCAGTACCTAAGGATGAAGGAGAATGGACATTGAAGACATCACCCTCATCGAGTACAACTTCGTGCCATTACATTCCTTCAATGTGCCCTCAATGAACAAGAGTTCAACGAGTCATTGCATGTGACGGCTAAAGAAATTTGGGATATGCTTCTTGTCACACGAGAAGGTGCACAGGGAGTAAAAAGAAAGGAAGGTAGATCAACTTGTCTCGATTCGAGTCATTCTCTATGAAAGAAGATGAGTCAATAACTTCTATGTTCACTAGATTTACTGACATTGTGAATAATCTTAAAGGTTTAGCAAACAGACTTATACTAATTTGAAAGTCGAAAAATCTTAAGAGCCTTACTGCGACTTGGAGACCAAGAAAACAGCAATCGAAGAAGCCAAAGATTTGGCGAAAATCTCCTTGGACTACTTGCTTGGATCTCTCCAAGCGCATGAAGTAGAGCTGAATGCCGACAAACCAAATTACGAGAAAGGAGAACCATAGCGCTAAAATCAACTCAACCTATCGAAGAAGTAAGTGATGATGAAGAAGATGAAGAATTACGACATGGAAAAGGAAATTTCACTCATCACGAGGAAATTCAACAAATTCCTCAAGCAGAAGGAAGATTCCAACACAGAACAAATCCTACGGTGACAAATCCTATGGGAAAAAGGTAAAACAAAATTAAACCCAAGGAAATTCCTACTAAAGACATAGTGTGTTTGAGTCTGACTTGGACATTTAGAACTGAATGCCCAAATAAATCAAAAAAGAAAGGCCTATGCAGCTACATGGGACTCAAGTGATGAAGAAAAGTGAATTTGGAGAAGAAGTCACCAACCTCGCCTTGATGGCCATCGGAGATGAAGAACAAGAGGTATGTGAAATTCCTTTGAACTTTTAGTAAGGGACTCTAATGAGGAACTTCAAGAAGCCTTGAGGCCTTATATGAAGAAAGTATAAAATTAGAGTCGATAAAAAGTAAACTTGAAAGGAGGTTGAAACACTAAATAAGAGGTGGAGGCACTAACCTCAAAGGTAAGTGAGCTGGAGGAAAACTTTAAGTTGAACTCCACCCTCTGCACCTTTACCCGAGGGCAAAAGAACCTTGACAACCTTCTAGGTTCTCAAGGAAGAGTCCAAATGAAAGAAGGATGGTTACAATGGACAAAATCCATATAGAAATCCAAGAAGGGTGACCAAAGAAACCAACCATCCACCTCCTACATTAAATGTGGTTTTTGTAAAAAGGACATTCCATAAGCAGTGTCACCTCAAGAAAAAGCCCAACTCTCAAGCTGAGAGATCAAGAGTAAACCATGCCTACTACTACACACCCTAAGAAGGCAATATAGGCCTCAAGAAAACTCTAGACCTATGCCCGGTATAGAAAAACCCAACCTCATAGAAGTACTCTATTGAGCCCCAAAAGCAATTCAAGGATACAAGAATTATCCTAGTAAGACTTATAGACCACAAGGGAAATACAAAACCAAGGACTCTATAGATACTATACTCCAAGATCAAATGGATCTTATGAAATTCAAGGACTCAAAGAAACCTAAGGCCAATCCAAAGCGGAACCAAAATCCTAAAAAGTACAAAACCATTTGGGTTCAGTCGGAAGTTTGACACTAACAATGGTGGACCCATGAGATTATGGGGACCAATTGCGATTAAATTTCTGTTATAGGTTTGCTTGAAGAATAAGGTGGAAGCTGAATGGGTCATCGACGGTGGATGCTCCAAACACATGACATCCAACAAGAACCTATTCTCAAGCTTACGAGACTATGATGGAGGATGGGTCTCCTTTGGAGATGACTGACAAAGGAAAGATTCTTTATTGGAAAAATAAAACTTGGAGGTATTTCAATCTCGATGTTTACTTTGTGAAAAATTTGAACTACAATCTCCTAAGTGTAAGTCAATTATGTAGTATTGGATACAAAGTAGAATTCAATGTCTCCACTGTTGTATTAAAGATACAAATGGTAATCTAATACTAAAAGGATCTAGGAAAAACAACATTTATGTTTGTATACTTGATGAAGTAAGTTCCTTAAATGCATGCTTGGTTTCTAACCATAGTGAATCTTCATTATGGCATAGAAGACTTGGACATATAAATGTCAAGCTGATTCAAACCATAGCATCCAATGATCTTGTGAAACCTCCCTAAAATCAAGTATGAAAAAGATAGCTTTTGTGATGCTGTCAAAAGGCAAACAAACCAAAGTTTCCACAAATCGAAGAATATTGTCTCTTCCTCTAGACCATTAGAACTACTTCATCTAGACTTATTTGGACCTATCAACATTTCTAGTATGAGTGGTAAAAATTACACCTTTGTAATTGTTGATGACTACTCTAGGTACACTTGATTTTTTTACGAAAATAAAAATGATGCCTTTGATGAATTTGCAACTCTATGTAACAAATTGCAAAATCGAAAAGGTATACTATAACCTCTGTTAGGAGTGACCATGGAGAGAATTTGACAATATAAGTAAATTTGACTTATATTGCAACAAGTATGGTATTGACCATAACTTCTCCGCTCCTAGAACACCTCAATCAAATGGAGTAGTTGAAAGGAAAAACAGGTCATTACAAGAGGCGCAAGGACTATGCTTAATGAATACACTTGCCTAAGTACTTTTGGGCTGAAGGCACAAATCTGACATGTTATGTACTAAACAGAATAATCCTTAGACCTTTGCTTTCTAAAACACCTTATGAACTATATTTTGGTAAAATACCAAAAGTAAACTACTTTAGAGTATTTGGATGTAAGTGCTTCATCCTAAACACCAAAAACCATCTTGGAAAATTTGATGCAAAATCATGAAGGATATTCTTAGGATACTCACTCAACGATGGGGCATATAAATTTTAATAAAAATCCTTAATGGTTGAGGAATCTATGAATGTGATTTGATGAATCTTTACCTAACGATTTAAATAAATCTCTTGCGATGATGATGATATTATTGATGAACTTAAAAACAAAACTAATGATATTTCTCTTAACGATTCAAATGATGCTACCATAGAAAATCAGAAACACTACCTAAGGAAGTCACTCCTCATAGGAATCATCCCTAGAAAACATCATAGGAGATCTAGATGGAGAAATCAGACTAGATCTAAAACCGGGAGGTATGCAATCACCTGCATTTATCTCAAGGATCGAACCCAAAAACATAGAGGAAGCACTAAAAAGCGTTGATTGGATTATAGCTATGCAGAGGAGCTTCACGGTTTGAAAGAAGCAAGGTATGGGAACTTGTCCCTAGACACTGACCACCACACCATCATAGGTGCTAAGTGGGTCTTTAAATATAAATTGGATGAAGATGGGAACATAGTGAGAAACAAAGCAAGATTAGTTGCCAAAGGGTATAACTGACAGAGGGAATAGACTATGATGAAACCTATGCACCGTAGCAAGGTTGGAGTCCATTAGAATGTTACTAGCTTTTGCATGCCATAAGAACTTTAAACTATATCAAATGGATGTCAAAGTGCCTTCTTGAATGGATACATTCAAGAAGAGGTATATGTAGCTCAACCTCCGGCTTTGAAGACCCTAAGTTTCCAAACCATGTCTATAAACTTGAAAGCTCTATATGGACTCAAACAAGCCCCTAGAGCTTGGTATGAGAGATTAAGCACTTTCTTGATAGAAAGTGGCTTCTCAAGGGAGGATTGACACAACCACATTTGTGAAGAACACGAAGAATGACATACTCATTGTTCAAATCTATGTAGATGATATCATTTTGGCTCAACCAATGAGAGAATGTGTCTTGAATTGATAACAAAATGAGCAATGAATTTGAAATGAGCATGATGGGAGAGTTAAATTTCTTCCTTGGACTTCAAATAAAGCAGTTAATGGAATTTTCATAAATCAAAGCAAGTACACCAAGAGCTGCTAAAGAAATTTGACATTAACGGTCAAAATCTTGAGACACTCCGATGAGCTCATCCTTGAAACTAACCAAGGATGAGAATGGACCTCGAGGATGTAACTAGATATAGAGGCATGATTGGAAGCCTTCTATATCTAACGACAAATAGAACGACATCATATGCGGTGTATGTGCATGTGCTCGGTTTCAAGTGATCCCAAGAAATCACACTTCCTTCTTGTAAAAGAATCTTTAAATATCTGAAAAGCACTTGTGATGTTGGGTTATGGTACCCCAAAACCAACCCCTTGACTTGAGTCGACTTTTGATCTTGATTTATGAGTTGCCACATTGACGGAAAAAGTACCGGTGGTACTTGTCACTTTCTTAGCTCTTGCCTTGTCTCTTGGTTTAGCAAAACAAAACTCCGTTGCTTTATCTACCACGAAATGAATATGTTGCAGTTGGTAGATGTTGTGCTCAAATCCTTTGGATGAAGCAAACTCTCGAGGACTTTGGAGTGCGTTTGAATCTTGCCCAATCATGTGCGATAACACGGTGCCATAAACTTGAGTAAAAATCATTCTACACTCAAGGGCAAAGCACATTGATATTTGACACCACTTTCTGAGACACCATTCAAAATGGTGATGTCTCTAGAATTCATTAAGCGATAAACAACTTCATGGATATATTTACTAAACCTCTTGGTGAAGAAGCGTTTTAGTTTCCTAAGGAAGGAACTTGGCATTTGTAACCTTTGGTTAAATAAACATTTTAAATTCTTTCAAAAGCACGGACTTGAAAAATCCTTTCCGACAATAAAGTTTGTTTTGAATCAACGATTCGATACATATGCCGATGACCGCCCTTGACGAATGGTTTTACGATTGACCGCCAAGGACTTCGATCGACCGCCTCTAACGAAAGGATACGATTAGCCCATACAATATAGGTCGACCGTGCCGCAAAATTCGATTCTTAACTCTTTAAAATCAACTTTTAACCCATTTTGTTCACAACTTTGGAATCCTATTTGGTCTAAAACCCTATTTCGACTATTCATCTCCCAAAACCTAACCTAGAACTTCATTCATCTTGAGATTCATTCCTACCCTGCATCTCTTTCTCTCTTACCCTCTAATCATCATGGACTCTCATCGCCCAAATAGAGTAAGAAAACCGTGGCTCATAAAGGAAAAAGGAAGGCCAGACAAAGATCCATGGTTCTCCTCCACCATTGCTCAAGAATCATGGGATCTCTACATCTCTGTAACATAGAGCAAAGGTAGGACCATCAATACCGACTCTTTATCCGGTATGACATCAAAGAACTTTTGATGCTTTGGGATGGGGTAACATTCTCAAACTTGACTCCCATTATTATCCCCATTTAGTCAAAATGTTCTTTTGCAATCTTACCTTCTCTGGTGAAGGTGACACCCTTATGGTCCATTCCTATGTTAAGAGCGTTCCAATAGACCTCGACATCCTAATTTTAGGAGAAATCCTAGATATTTACGTGGTAGGGGACCTCAAGTACTACCAATCCAAGACCTACATAGAACAATTCATGGATGTTGTTTGTGTATTCTAGCATTATGAAGGAATATGCTAATACACACAAAATTAAAACTAAAGAACTTACGGATATAGGGAGGATTATCAATCTTATCATCTCTACAACATTCTCCCAAAGAGTGGTCATCAGAGATGAAGTCTCCCATTTCATGCCTATCTTACCTCATGTTTGCCAAAGTGTACCCATCAACCTTCCTTACATCTGCTCAAAACAATGATTACCCATGGTGAAAGGCGCAAAGGAAATCTACCCTATGGGCGGATGATTTGCCAAATCATGGACCACTTTCAAGTAGATTTTTACGGTGAATCATTTGATCCCTTTCCCCAAAGATCAATATTTCCACCATTGAAAGATGCATCTTCTTCCCCTGACGGTCCACACTCCAAAAGGCTCTTCTTGGACCCGACGATACCACAACAACCGAGGTGATGAGACCTCGGCCTATGCAATGTTGTTGATCTTGAAAAGTTGGAAATATTATCCTTGCTCGTTGGCAAAAATGGAAAAAGCAGAATGAGATTCTCAAGCTCCTCCATGAAGGGCCTGAGAGGATGTGACGAAGACAATGGCCAGAGACGGACATGGAGGATGAGGATCAGTGATTAGAACTTATGTTTTCTTCTTGCAAATTTTATGTTTGTTTGATCGCTTTTATTATATACTTTGACATTTATGGAAAGTTGAACTTATTTATTTTTATGTGGCACATACTCGAGAGGAGTATTTTTTGGGTTTGATTACCTTTTCTTTGTTGACAAAGGGGGAGAAGATAACCGACAATGACAATTGGTATCGAATGATAATGACAATGATAGTATTATCTTTAAATGTTTATGACAATGACTTTATCTATCCTTGTTTACTTTACGGCTCGCATTTCATTATCTATTGATCTTTACATAGAGATAGTCAAATTATTTCTTGTATTTGGTTTCATTGTCTATGTTTGTTTGTCATCACCAAAAGGGGAGATTGTTGGGAAACATGTCCACTCCTTGCCATGTTTGGTGTTAACAAACAAACATACATCTTCTTGATTGTTAAAGTGTGATTAGCTTGAAGAAACCTTAGAAGATCAAAGGTGAATCAAGACATGAAGCTAAGCTTAAAGACATGAAACAACAAGAAGGAAAGAAGATGAAGGGCTAAAGAATGGAAGACTCAAGTGAAGAAGAAGATCACTAGGATAGATTAGTTATTTTAATGTAATTTGTAATTTCCACATACTTATATGCACTCACTTCATGCATGTGCATTGCATCATATTAGAATGACCATAGAGCATGCTTGAGTAGGTATGAAAAATTTCTAAGTGGTGTGGAACACCATTAACCTAACTCAAGGGTATTTAGGGAATCTTAAAGTTAGTATCAGGAGATGAAACCTTCATAGAAGTTGTAGGAAATTAGTTGTGAGTCCAACACAACTGATCTCAAATCAATCCAAGGTCGGACCAAAAGTTATAGTCAAAACACTTGGTGGTGGTGTAATGAGCATGTCATGTTGGCGGTCGACCATTGGAATCTCAGTCGGCCGGAACCAATCGAGACCATAGGCGGTCGACCATTGGAAGTTCGATCGACGGACCTGTCCGAGACCATAGGCGGTCGACGGATGAAAGTCGATCGACGGTGCTATCTGGAAGTACTCAACGGCTATTTTTTGCCTACAAGCGGCTCTTAGCGGTCGACCAAGCTACTAATGGCGGTCGATGGGGTATACCCGAGAATATGGGTTAGAGCTTGATTCCCTACCTAAAATGCTTCACTAAGTTCACCTATAAATACCCTAATCACTCTTAATTAATTATTGATTAAGAAAAAGCTTAAAGAGCATTATTGCAAGCATTAGAAGTTTATTCCACTTGAGTTATTCTGTACACAAATCCCAAAGAAGAGGCAGGTCTTAATCAAAGTCCTCTACTCTCTCTTGTGCAAGTCAAAGCCGTGAAGAGGACTTTACATAAGTGCATCACTCATCATTTATTATTCACTCTCATTTGCACCATAGAGGTATTCCTCTTATTCCACTATTTCTTTATTTTATTTTATTTACAATTCTAGGCGTACTTAGGATTGTAAGGATACTCTTATCCTAAAAGAAAGGTCTCTCTCTACCTCTAAAAGAGATTGTGAAGGCGTCTCTCTGCTGAAAAGGAGATTTGTAAGGATACTCTTATCCGTGAAAAAGATTGTAAAGGTTTTCTTCCTACCTCTTTGTCTTGAAAGGAGAACTAGTGGAATACCTTACAAGAGGATTCTTGTAGGGAGTGGACTAGACTTCGGTTGAGTCGAACCACTATAAATCTTGTGTTGTATGATTGTGCCTATTTTATTTATTCCGCATTGTTTTTAAATTACAATCACACTTGTGTTCTATACATCGAAAAGAGTTAAAATTCCACTAGTATAACCTATTCACCCCCCTCTAGTTTATTTCACTCTATACCGATCCTTCCTTTCAACTTATCTCTTCAATATTAATGCAGGATCTATTTCAACAAGCACAGGCGAAACTACCCATTGATGTAATCTTGTCCTCTGTCTAAACCATTGAAGCGATAGCCTTGCCGGGGACTTTCTCATGCTAGTATTCCGGTGGAAGGCCTAGAGCGAATCCATCATCTTCATTAAAACTTGCTTTTCATGAATGTTGAAATCTGCCCTTGATGCAGACTGATCGGTTGCCCCCCAACTATCGATTTATCTTCCAATCATTACCATGTCACTCCCAATTTCAAATTGGAACAAGATGAGACCCTTCCATTGGCTCCAAATCACCTTTCACTTTAGATTCCAAGTTTTGTAGCATCCCTTGAATTGCATCCATGGATACAAATCAAAAATCAGGTTTTCTTTTTTTTTGCTAGAAATCCTGAACTTGTATTCTGAGAGAAAAAATGAAAATTTAGACCGTATATCATGGAGAATTATTCATATTTATCGTGAAGCAAACTCAGTTGTTAATGGGTTAGCAAAGCATGCGGCTGCAACGAGATCTTCAATGCTTGGTCTGTGCCTCCTCGGTTTGCTCTAGAGAATATTAGCTAGGATGTTCAAGATCATCTGAGATATTGATTTAATTGACATTTCATTTTTATCTCTTTTGTTGTTATGTTGATTTAGGTTGTTAGTCTGTTGATGGCCATGCCGAAGATGGACTCTGACTGAATTTATTTTCTTCTTTGGTACCACTATACTGTATTCATTCTTTATTAATATTATTCTTTGTTGACCTTTAGGAAAAAAAAAAAGAAAGAAAGAAAGAAAGAAGAAGAAGAAGAAGAAGAAAGAGTTAGAAAAGAAACACAATAAGTTGTGATTTAGGATTCAACATTGCCATCGATGAGAAATTAAAATCTTGGCCTAGTTGATTGACGCATCATCATAATCTCATCATTAATAAAGATAAGCCCGATTGCTGCATTCTTAGCGAGGTAGTCCGCTCTGAGAATTTACTTCCTGAAGCGGTGTGTTATTTTCCATGTTATTACATTCAAGAAAGATTGAGGAGCAACACAGTCTTGCAATGCATACCAGGAAACAAACTTTCCTTGAACTAAAGTCACTCGTCAATTGAGTTAGCCTATCGGTATAGCTTCCACTCTTTTTTCCTTAGCATTTTATGCCTTCAGTGAGAGCTTTAAATTCCACCACATAGTTTGTTGAGGTTCCAATGTGAATTTTGAAAGATGCAGTAGTCTTTCCTGTGTAATCTCTTAAAACCCCTCCTGCTCCAGCCCTTCCTGGATTTCCTATAGAGCAGCCATCAATATTAGCTTTGCCCATCCTGTTGGCTTGTACAACTAAACTTCTATTATCAACCTTGGATACGAAATACCATTTTACAATAACATCATATGTCGGGGAGTTTCTCGTGCATCGAGATGCCATCCAATGTAAATTGCCTAGGCTGCATGTTTTTCCCCATACAATGAATACCATGCAACCTTTGGGTTCCTTTTCTTAACTCATTCCATGCGAGGGTAGTGGTAAAGGTTCACGAAGTTGTGCAGCTCTAAGCACACAGGTCCTCCATTTCATAGTTTGGAAGATGAATATTAGTTCGACCTATTAGGGCATATAGGAATCTCTTGAGTCGTTCTTCATAAGCCTCTTGAAAAATTAACACTTTGGTTAGAGAACACCTTGGATTGGATTCGGTCAATCATCAACGTCGATCAATCCACCACCATGGAATAGGTTACCTTAGTGAAAGTAATGCAAAAGTTGATGCTTTATTGAAATCTATAGTGTTGTATTTATAATATGGTAGGTCAGTTCGATTGAAAAAGTTGGAACTAAATCACCTATTCTCAAGTGGTTGAGTTAAGACTAATACTTGAGGAAATACAATTTGTTACAAAAGCGTATGCAATTTGGTGTTGACTAGTTCAAGGACTTGATTATCATCCCCCATAAGCGAATGGAAACCACAAAGTTTGGAACAATGTTTTGAAATACTTGTTGTGAAGCAGGCCTTTGTGAATATATCGGTAACTTGATCGTCGGACCAAACAAAGCTGAACACGAATCTTGTTGTTGATAGCAAGTCTCGGACAAAATGATAGTCAACTTCTATGTGCTTTGTTCGAAACCCGACATGTAGCAAAGATGTTGTCATAGTAGACCACCATTGGTTGAGGAACTACAATTTGTTACAAAACCGTGTACAACTAGTGTTGACTAGTTCAAGGACAAGCTGGTTTGCGACCATGCATCGGAGATGTTGTCCTGATGGACCACTATTGGTTGAGGGATAAAATGTGTAGATCATTTAGTATATAAGATAGCCACATCATCTCAGGCGGTTTACAACAAAGCCTTGTATTCAGCTTTAGAGCTGGATTGAGAAGCATGAATTTGTTTCTTAGAGCCCCAAGATATGAATTGGGTCCATAAAATCGCGAGAAACCAATTATAAATGACATGTCTGGGCACCCCAGCCAATCTGTCTGTGTATACTCTGATGAAGATCAAGTGGAGAAAAGTGTACACCAATTGTATATTTTAGATAGCGTAAGATTAAACTGTTGCCTCAAGGTGAGATGTTGTTGGAGCATGCATGTGTTGACAAGCTTGATTAATTGAATCTGATACATCTGCCAGAGTCAATGTGAGGTATTAAGGTACCCACAATTTATCTGTATTCTTGGGATCGAGTAAAGGAAGTTCCTTCATAGGAAAAGCTTGGAACCACTAGTGACAAGGGTGACACAAGGTTTCATTGATCATCCATGTGGTGGAGCAAATCAATAGTGTATTTACTTTGAGATAAGAAAAGTCCTTTGTTGGTCCAAGTAGCTTCCCATAAAATATAATTTATTTCTCCAAGATCGGTCATAGAAAATTCCGGCCCCGACTATTAATAGATAAAGAGTGACAGTCGTCATTATTGCGGTGAGTATTATGTCATTGACATAGAGAAGTAGAACAAGTGTGCGTTGGTGGAGTGCGGATAAACATGGGTATCGGCCACTTTTATGCGAGAATGATTTTGGATGAGAAATCCGCTAAAGCCAGGAGTGAACCAAGCTCGAGGCTCCTATCGCGGACCATAGAGCTTTGTTGGTTTACATATATGAGTAGGTTGATGAGTTAATGAAACTAGGAGGCTAATGCATGTAGACATCTTCTTGAATTTGACCATGTAAAATCTATTATTCACGTCAATTGGCCAATGCACCAAGACGAGATAGAGCAGCATAAAAGCAGTTTGGATTGTCTTTGGTTTAACTACTAGACTGAATGTCATGAAATTAGTTCCATAATTTTGGTTGAACCCTTTTAGCAGAGGCGGGCTTTGTACCGTTGGATAGTGCCATCAACATGGTCTTTATTTTGTAAACCCATTTGCATTAACAATGTCTATGTTGGGAGAGAAAGTGGACCAGACCGGTGCTATTGAAGCAAGGCTTTATATTCATCATTCATGGCGACACCCATTATGGCTGGTTTGCAACCTTGTAAAAGATGGTTCTTTTATTTGAGAGGGATAGTTCTTGTGTGGCGGAAGGGAGTGGTACCTAGTTGTAAAAAGTGAAATGGAAACTTTTCTTTGATAAATTACATCATGGATTGAGTAACCATGTTGGGTTGGGGTTGGGGTGGAGGTGGTGGTGGGGGTGGGAGGTGAGGTGGCGGTTCGATGGTGATATTGGAGATGAATATGGTGAATCAATATTAGGAAGGGTTGGTGATGTAATGATGGTGGATCTAAATTGATGGGGTGGGGAGGTGTGGAAATGATTGGAAAGAAATGGGTATCTCAAGCGTGGTTGAAGTGGGTGGATGGAATGGGGTTGTGGTAGGTGGAGTAGCAAATGGGAATGTATTTTCATCAAATACATATGCGAAAATGTAGACATGCCGATGGCGACATGTCAGTGGTGATAGCCCTTATATGAATTATTGTAGCCAATAAAGACATAATAAAGATTTGGCTGAAAGTTTGTCCTCACGATATAGTCGCTGACCAAGGAAACATTGGCGACCAAAAGATGCATAGTCTTGAATATTCAGGAAAGCGTCTAAAAAGAACTTCATATGAGACCACCCTTGTAAGATTGGAGTGGCGGAAGATTGATCAAGTATGTTTCTGTTGAGAATGCCTTTAACCAATACTTTTGGGGTATATGGGCTTGAAACATCATGGATAAACCCATCACGTTGATATGGCAATGTTTCCTCTAGGTTCGCCATTTTTGTTCATGTGTGAGGGCATGATATCACAGAGAACTATACCATATATCAAGGAAGTTTTGAAGAGACCTCGTGTTAATTCATAAGCACCATCATTGAAAGTATTGTATTCTTGTAGAGAAAATATTCTACCCACGGACTTTATTCTTGCCAAAACCCTTGGTCCAACCTACACAAACCACAGTGTGGAGGCCGGAACTTTGTCAGGAGTTAGTCCTCAAGCGCTCAAGAATCGGCCTTGCAGTTCAATAAGGGAGTAATGGTGAGGATGTTGAGCACCTTCCCACTTCCGTGCCTTCTTATATAGCTCTTTGGCCTTAGGGTTTTTCCCCTTGACCTTCTTAGAGTCCTACTGAATCGTCCAACCTTACGGGGAATATTCCTCCTGCGAACAAGCGTCATGATTCTGCGGGTGTGCCTCGGTGATTGCGCGTGCTCGAGTGTGAGTAGTCTCTTGGAACCGTCTGGCGGTGGACCGTGTCTCGGGCGACCGTGTCATAGCCCCCACCGAGAGGTTATTTTGGCTATATCGGGCCCCTGCTTCCACTAGGAGCTTCTTCTGTGGGTAACCATCTTCTTTAGTTGACTTGTTCCTTGACCTTGGCATTATCGAGCAAGGTTTGGGGTCGATCGAGAGACCTTTGACGCTGGATCGACTTCTTGAGCCCCATGCGATCGGTCAGCATCATTCGGCTCAAGGCCCCCTGGGGAGGACCCTCGGTGAATCCGTTCGGCTGGCGAACTCCAACCGAAGGGCGGACCTTGGTCGAGTCCGTTCGGTCTTGGCGAACTCCCCACCGAAGGAGGACCCTCGGTCCGAGTCCGTTCGACTTGGCGAACTCCCAACCGAAGGAGGACCCGGTAGGTCCGTTCGGTCTTGCGAACTCCCAACCCGAAGGACACCGGTCGAGTCCATTCGGCTTTGGCGAACTCTCATCGAAGGGGACCCTCGGTCGAGTCCGTTCGGCTTTGGCGAACTCCCAACGAAGGAGGGACCTTTGGTGAGTCCGTTCGGCTTTGGCGAACTCCCACCGAGGGGACCTTGGTAGTCCAGCCGGCTTTGGCGATCTCCCAACCGAAGGGGACCCCGGTCGAGTCCGTTCAGCGGCAATTCAACCGAAGAGGACTGACAGTCCGTCCGTTCGAACTCCATCCGAAGGGGACCTTGGTAAGGTCCGTGTGGCGATCTCCCATGAAGGGGACCCTCGGTCGATCCAGTTCGGCTGGCGAATTCCCAACGAAGGGGACCTTGGTCAGTCCGTTCGGCTGGCGAACTCCCATCGAAGGGGACCTTGGTAGTCCGTTCAGTCTTGGCGAGACTCCCAGCCGGGGACCTTGATCGAGTCCGTTCGGCTGGCGAACTCCCATCGAAGGGGACCCTCGGTCGAGTCCGTTCGGCTTTGGCGAACTCCCAACGAAGGAGGACCTTTGAGTCGAGTCCGTTGACGGCGAACTCCCAACGAAGGGGCCTTGATCCGAATTCGGCTGGCGATCTCCCAACGAAGGGGACCCTCGGTCAGTCCGTTCGGCTTTGGCGAATTCCCAACGAAGGGGTTGATCGAGTCCATTCGGCTTTGGCGAACTTCCAACGAAGGGGACCCTCGGTCAGAGTCCGTTCGGCTGGCGAACTCCCAGCGAAGACCCTCGGTCAGTCCGTTGGCTGGCGAACTCCCAACGAAGGGACCCTCGGTCAGTCCGTTCGGCTGGCGAACTCCCAACCGAAGGAGGACCCTCGGTCGAGTCCGTTCCTTTGGCGAACTCCCAGCGAAGGGGACCCGGTCAGGTCCGTTCGCTTTGCGAACTCCCAACGAAGGAGGACCCTCGGTCGATCCGTTCGGCTTTGGCGAACTCCCAACCGAAGTGGGATCGTTTACTAGAGCTGCTTGGTCCCATTGGAAACCAAACCTCGAGGCTTCCGTACCCCAGTGGCGGTGCCATTAATGCTTTCGGAAGTCGTCTGCCATTCTTTATCTATATAATGTGGGGGCCATTTTGGCCAACCTTTCTTTCCCCTTGGAGAGCTCACCTTGACCTCGGACCCCTTTCTAGCCTCGTCCACTTCTTCCAAGCTTAGCAACAAGTAAGTGATGTCTTCCTCGTCAGACTCTGAGCCATCGTCCCATGGTGATTGAGACTGAACCATGTTGTGCTTGGCTGATCTAGCACACTATTTTCTCAAGCCCTAGAGTGACGTGGTGTCGAGGCATCAGTCCCTCCTCATACTGCAAAGGCTCCATAGGTAACATAACCTCTAGAGAGCCACTTTTTTCAAACTGATTTCCACTTCTAACTGTCATAGGACTCTGCATATAGGAAAGCCCAAGTTTCCAAACATAGCAAATGGTGAGTCAGCATTACCTAAGCTAAATCGCCGCTCAGCTCCACCGTCCTTAACAAAGAGAGCCCCTGGGACCACTCCTTCTTTGTGCTGTTGCGTTGCTGCTTCAGCCCCCTTCCTCTCACAGAAAGTATCAATTATATGGCCAATCTTCTTGCATTACCCACATCACCCCAAGGAATCCTTGTAGATAATTGCTTGCTTAAACTAGAAATGCTCCTCTATGTTGGGAAACATGTCCACACTCCTTGCCATGTTTTGGTGTTAACAAACAAACATACATCTTTAACTTGATTGTTAAAGTGTGATTAGCTTGAAGAAACCCTTAGAAGATCAAAGGTCGAATCAAGACATGAAGCTAAGCTTAAAGACATGAAACAGCAAACAAGAAGGAAAGAAGATGAAGGGCTAAAGAATGGAAGACTCAAGTGAAGAAGAAGATCACTAGACAGATTAGTTATTTTAATGTAATTTGTAATTTCCACATACTTATATGCACTCACTTCATGCATGTGCATTGCATCATATTAGAATGACCATAGAGCATGCTTGAGTAGGTATGAAAAATTTCTAAGTGGTGTGGAACATACAGTAACCTAACTCAAGGGTATTTAGGGAATCTTAAAGTTAGTATCAGGAGATGAAACCTTCATAGAAGTTGTAGGAAATTAAGTTGTGAGTCCAACACAACTGATCTCAAATCAATCAAGGTCGGACCAAAAGTTATAGTCAAAACACTGGTGTGGTCAGTTGATGAGCATGTCATGTTGGCGGTCGACCGTGGAATCTCGGTCGACGGAACCAATCGAGACCATAGGCGGTCGACCGGACCTGTCCGAGACCATAGGCGTCGACCGGATGAAAGTCGATCGGCCGTGCTCTGGAAGTACTCCAACGGCTATTTTTTGCCTACAAGCGGCTCTTAGCGGTCGCCAGGCTACTAATGGCGGTCGGCCGTATACTGAGAATATGTCCGTTAGAGCTTGATTCCCTACCTAAAATGCTTCACTAAGTTCACCTATAAATACCCTAATCACTCTTAATTAATTATTGATTAAGAAAGAGCTTAAAACATTATTGCAAGCATTAGAAGTTTATTCCACTTGAGTTATTCATTACACAAATCCCAAAGAAGAGGCTTGGTCTTAATCAAAGTCCTCTACTCTCTCTTGTGCAAGTCAAAGCCGTAGAGAGGACTTTACATAAGGTGCATCACTCATCATTTATTATTCACTCTCATTTGCACCATACTTGAGGTATTCCTCTTATTCCACTATTTCTTTATTTTATTTTTATTTACAATTCTAGCTGTACTTAGGATTGTAAGGATACTCTTATCCTAAAAGAAAGGTCTCTCTCTACCTCTAAAAGAGATTGTGAAGCGTCTCTCTGCTGAAAAGGAGATTTGTAAGGATACTCTTATCCGTGAAAAAGATTGTAAAGGTTTTCTTCCCTACCTACTGTACTGAAAGGGAGAACTAGTGGAATACCTTACAAGAGGATTCTTGTAGGGAGTGGACTAGACTCGGATTGAGTCGAACCACTATAAATCTTGTGTTGTGTGATTGTGCCTATTTTATTTATTCGCATTGTTTTAAATTACAATCACACTTGTGTTCTATACATCGAAAAGAGTTAAAATTTCACTAGTATAACCTATTCACCCCCCTCTAGGTTATTTCAATTGGTATCAGAGCGGGAGCTCAATATATAAGACTAAGTTGTCTTAAAGTGAGTCAAAGACCATGACCACATTCAAGGACCACCGAAGGCATGAGCCCTGAGACCCCGTGCTTTAATGGAGAAAACTTTTCTTTACGGAAGTGCGATTCAAGAATTTTGTGTGTGGGCACAACATTCTTGTATGGAGACCATAGAGAATGGACCATACACTATCACCAAGATAGTTGATGGAAGGCGTACCTAAGGATGAAGGAGAATGGACATGAAGACATCACCCTCATCGATTACAACTTCGTGCCATTACATTCCTTCAATGTGCCCTCAATGAACAAGAGTTCAACGAGTCATTGCATGTGACACGGCTAAAGAAATTTGGGATATGCTTCTTGTCACACAGAAGGCAGGGAGGTAAAAGAAAGGAAGGTAGATCAACTTGTCTCGATTACGAGTCATTCTCTATGAAAGAAGATGAGTCAATAACTTCTATGTTCACTAGATTTTGACATTGTGAATAATCTTAAAGGTTTAGGCAAGACTTATACTAATTTGAGAAAGTCGGAAAAATCTTAAGAGCCTTACTGCGACTTGGGGACCCAAGAAAACACAATCGAAGAAGCCAAAGATTTGGCGAAAATCTCCTTGGACTACTTGCTTGGATCTCTCCAAGCGCATGAAGTAGAGCTGAATGCCGACAAACCAAATTCGAGAAAAGGAGAACCATAGCGCTAAAATCAACTCAACCTATCAAGAAGTAAGTGATGATGAAGAAGATGAAGAATTAGACATGGAAAAGGAAATTTCACTCATCACGAGGAAATTCAACAAATTCCTCAAGCAGAAAGGAAGATTCCAACACAAGAACAAATCCTACGGTGACAAATCCTATGGGGAAAAAGGTAAAACAAAAATTAAACCCAAGGAAATTCCTACTAAAGACATAGTGTGTTTTGAGTCTGAAAATTGGACATTTAAACTGAATGCCCAAATAAATCAAAAGAAAGGCCTATCAGCTACATGGGACTCAAGTGATGAAGAAAAAGTGAATTTGGAGAAAAGTCACCAACCTCGCCTTGATGGCCATCGGAGATGAAGAACAAGAGGTATGTGAAATTCAACCTGAACTTTTAGTAAGGGACTCTAATGAGGAACTTCAAGAAGCCTTGAGGCCTTATATGAAGAAAGTATAAAATTAGAGTCTAATAAAAGTAAACTTGAAAGGAGGTTGAAACACTAAATAAGAGTGGAGGCACTAACCTCAAAGGTAAGTGAGCTGGAGGAAGAAAACTTTAAGTTGAACTCCACCCTCTGCACCTTTACCGAGGGCAAAAGAACCTTGACAACCTTCTAGGTTCTCAAAGGAAGAGTCCAAATGAAAGAGAAGGACTGGGGTTTCAATGGACAAAATCCATATAGAAATCCAAGAAGGGTGACCAAAGAAACCAACCATCCACCTCCTACATTAAATGTGGTTTTGTAAAAAGTCGGGACATTCCATAAGCAGTGTCACCTCAAGAAAAAGCCCAACTCTCAAGCTGAGAGATCAAGAGTAAACCATGCCTACTACTACACACCCTAAGAAGGCAATATAGGCCTCAAGAAAACTCTAGACCTATGCCCGGTATAGAAAAAACCCCAAACCCCATAGAGAGTACTCTATTGAGAGGCCCCAAAGGCAATTCAAGGATACAAGAATTATCCTAGTAAGACTTATAGACCACAAAGGAAATACCCAAAAACCCAAAGGGCTCTATAGATACTATACTCCAAGATCAAATGGATCTTATGAAATTCAAAAGGGCTCAAAGAAACCTAAGGCCAATCCAAAGCGAACCAAAATCCTAAAAAGTACAAAACCATTTGGGTTCAGTCGGAAGTTTGACACTAACAATGGTGGACCCATGAGATTATGGGGACCAATTGCGATTAAATTTCTATTATAGGTTTGCTTGAAGAATAAGGTGGAAGCTGAATGGGTCATCGACAGTGGATGCTCCAAACACATGACATCCAACAAGAACCTATTCTCAAGCTTACGAGACTATGATGGAGGATGGGTCTCCTTTGGAGATGACAAAAGGAAAGATTCTGGTATTGGAAAAATAAAACTTGGAGGTATTTCAATCTCGAATGTTTACTTTGTGAAAAAATTTTAACTACAATCTCCTAAGTGTAAGTCAATTATGTAGTATTGGATACAAAGTAGAATTCAATGTCTCCCTTGTTGTATTAAAGATACAAATGGTAATCTAATACTAAAAGGATCTAGGAAAAACAACATTTATGTTTGTATACTTGATGAAGTAAGTTCCTTAAATGCATGCTTGGTTTCTAACCATAGTGAATCTTCATTATGGCATAGAAGACTTGGACATATAAATGTCAAGCTGATTCAAACCATAGCATCCAATGATCTTGAGAAACCTCCCTAAAATCAAGTATGAAAAGATAGCTTTTGTGATGCACTCAAAAGGCAAACAAACCAAAGTTTCCACAAATCGAAGAATATTGTCTCTTCCTCTAGACCATTAGAACTACTTCATCTAGACTTATTTGGACCTATCAACATTTCTAGTATGAGTGGTAAAATTACACCTTTGTAATTGTTGATGACTACTCTAGGTACACTTGGATTGTTTTTACGAAAATAAAAATGATGCCTTTGATGAATTTGCAACTCTATGTAACAAATTGCAAAATCGAGAAAGGGTATACTATAACCTCGTTAGGAGTGACCATGGAGGAGAATTTGACAATATAAGTAAATTTGACTTATATTGCAACAAGTATGGTATTGACCATAACTTCTCCGCTCCTAGAACACCTCAATCAAATGGAGTAGTTGAAAGGAAAAACAGGTCATTACAAGAGGCGCAAGGACTATGCTTAATGAATACACCTTGCCTAAGTACTTTTGGGCTGAAGTAAATCTGACATGTTATGTACTAACAGAATAATCCTTAGACCTTTGCTTTCTAAAACACCTTATGAACTATATTTTGGTAAAATACCAAAAGTAAACTACTTTAGAGTATTTGGATGTAAGTGCTTCATCCTAAACACCAAAAACCATCTTGGAAAATTTGATGCAAAATCGATGAAGGATATTCTTAGGATACTCACTCAACAGAGGGGCATATAAATTTTTAATAAAAAAACCTTAATGGTTGAGGAATCTATGAATGTAGATTTGATGAATCTTTACCTAACGATTTAAATAAATCTCTTGCTGATGATGATGATATTATTGATGAACTTAAAAACAAAACTAATGATATTTCTCTTAACGATTCAAATGATGCTACCATAGAAAATCGAAACACTACCTAAGGAAGTCACTCCTCATAGGAATCATCCCTAGAAAACATCATAGGAGATCTAGATGGAGAAATCAGACTAGATCTAAAACCGGGAGGTATGCAATCACCTGCATTTATCTCAAGGATCGAACCCAAAAACATAGAGGAAGCACTAAAAGGCGGTGATTGGATTATAGCTATGCAAGAGGAGCTTCACCCGGGTTTTAAAGAAGCAAGGTATGGGAACTTGTCCCTAGACCTGACCACCACACCATCATAGGTGCTAAGTGGGTCTTCGTAATAACTGGATGAAGATGGGAACATAGTGAGAAACAAAGCAAGATTAGTTGCCAAAGGGTATAACCGACAGAGGAATAGACTATGATGAAACCTATGCACCAGTAGCAAGGTTGGAGTCCATTAGAATGTTACTAGCTTTTGCATGCCATAAGAACTTTAAACTATATCAAATGGATGTCAAAAGTGCCTTCTTGAATGGATACATTCAAGAAGAGGTATATGTAGCTCAACCTCCGGCTTTGAAGACCCTAAGTTTCCAAACCATGTCTATAAACTTGAAAGCTCTATATGGACTCAAACAAGCCCCTAGAGCTTGGTATGAGAGATTAAGCACTTTCTTGATAGAAAGTGGCTTCTCAAGGGGAGGATTGACACAACCACATTTGTGAAGAACACGAAGAATGACATACTCATTGTTCAAATCTATGTAGATGATATCATTTTGGCTCAACCAATGAGAGAATGTGTTTGAATTCATAACAAAATGAGCAATGAATTTGAAATGAGCATGATGGGAGAGTTAAATTTCTTCCTTGGACTTCAAATAAAGCAGTTGATAATGGAATTTTCATAAATCAAAGCAAGTACACCAAGGAGCTGCTAAAGAAATTTGACATTAACGGTCAAAATCTTGAGACACTCCCATGAGCTCATCCTTGAAACTAACCAAGGATGAGAATGGACCTTTGAGGATGTAACTAGATATAGAGGCATGATTGGAAGCCTTCTATATCTAAGACAAATAGACACGACATCATATCGGTGTGTGCATGTGCTTGGTTTCAAGTGATCCCAAGAAATCACACTTCCTTCTTGTAAAAGAATCTTTAAATATCTGAAAAGCACTTGTGATGTTGGGTTATGGTACCCCAAAAAACCCAAACCCCCTTTACTTGGTCGACTTTTGAGATGCTGATTTTATGAGTTGCCACATTGTGAGAAAAGTACGGTGGTACTTGTCACTTTCTTAGCTCTTGCCTTATCTCTTGGTTTAGCAAGAAACAAAACTCCGTTGCTTTATCTACCACGTGAATATGTTGCAGGTGGTAGATGTTGTGCTCAAATCCTTTGGATGAAGCAAACTCTCGAGGACTTTGGAGTGCGTTTGAATCTTGCCCAATCATGTGCGATAACACGTGCCATAAACTTGAGTAAAAATCCCATTCTACACTCAAGGCAAAGCACATTGATATTTGACACCACTTTCTCGAGACACCATTCAAAATGGTGATGTCTCTCTAGAATTCATTGAAGCGATAAACAACTTCAGATATATTTACTAAACCTCTTGGTGAAGAGCGTTTTAGTTTCCTAAGGAAGGAACTTGGCATTTGTAACCCTTTGGTTAAATAAACATTTTTAAATTCTTTCCCAAAAACACGGACTTGAAAAATCCTTTCCACGTAATAAAGTTTGTTTTGAATCAACGATTGACGCTTCACATATGCGATAAATAGCCTTGACGAATGGTTTTACGATTGACCGCCAAGGACTTCGATCGACCGCCTCTAACGAAAGGATACGATTACGCAACAATATACGGTCGACCGCGCCATAAAATTCGATTCTTAACTCTTTAAAATCAACTTTTAACCCATTTTGTTCACAACTTTGGAATCCTATTTGGTCTAAAACCCTATTTCGACTATTCATCTCCCAAAACCCCAACCTAGAACTTCATTCATCTTGAGATTCATTCCTACCCTTGCATCTTTTCTCTCTTACCCTCTAATCATCATGGACTCTCATCGCCCAAATAGAGGTAAGAAAACCGTGGCTTATAAAGGAAAAGGAAGGCCAGACAAAGATCCATGGTTCTCCTCCACCATTGCTCAAGAATCATGGGATCTCTACATCTCTCTAACATAGAGCAAGGTAGGACCATCAATACCGACTCTTTATCCGGTATGACATCAAAGAACTTTTGATGCTTTGGGATGGGGTAACATTCTCAAACTTGACTCCCATTGTTGTCCCCATTTAGTCAAAATGTTCTTTTGCAATCTTACCTTCTCTGGTGAAGGTGACACCCTTATGGTCCATTCCTATGTTAAGGCGTTCCAATAGACCTCGACATCCTAATTTTAGGAGAAATCCTAGATATTTACGTGGTAGGGGACCTCAAGTACTACCAATCCAAGACCTACATAGAACAATTCATGGATGTTGTTTGTGTATTCTAGCATTATGAAGGAATATGCTAATACACACAAAATTAAAACTAAAGAACTTACGGATATAGGGAGGATTATCAATCTTATCATCTCTTACAACATTCTCCCAAAAGTGGTCATCGAGATGAAGTCTCCCCCTTTCATGCCTATCTTACCTCTGTGTTTGCCAAAGTGTACCCATCAACCTTCCTTACATCTGCTCAAAACAATGATTACCCATGGTGAAAAGGGGCAAAGAAATCTACCCTATGGACGGATGATTTGCCAAATCATGGACCACTTTCAAGTAGATTTTCTGGTGAATCATTTGATCCCTTTCCCCAAGAGATCAATATTTCCACCATTGAAAGATGTATCTTCTTCCCAGTCCACACTCAAAAGGCCTTACTTGGACCGACCACAACAACGACGGTGATGAGACCTCGCCTATGCAACTTGTTGATCTTCAAAAGTTGGAAATATTATCCTTGCTCAGTTGGAAAAATGGAAAAAGCGAATGAGATTCTCAAGCTCCTCCATGAAGAGGGGCCTGAGGATGTGACGAAGACAATGGCCAGACGGACATGGAGGATGAGGATCAGTGATTAGAACTTATG
This sequence comes from Macadamia tetraphylla, assembly GCA_022985045.1. NCBI lineage: Eukaryota > Viridiplantae > Streptophyta > Magnoliopsida > Proteales > Proteaceae > Macadamia > Macadamia tetraphylla. Next base: position 25,306,090 of record CM040974.1, on the reverse strand, counting down.
TTTTCTTCTTGCAAATTTTATGTTTGTTTGATCGCTTTTATTATATACTTTGACATTTATAGAAAGTTGAACTTATGTTATTTTATTGGCACACTCAGGAGTATTTTTTGGTTTGATTACCTTTTTCTTTGTTGACAAAGGGGAGAAGATAACCGACAATGACAATTGGTATCGAATGATAATGACAATGATAGTATTATCTTTAAAGTTTATGACAATGACTTTATCTATCCTTGTTTACTACGGCTCGCATTTCATTATCTATTGATCTTTACATAGAGATAGTCAAATTATTTCTTGTATTTGGTTTCATTGTCTATGTTTGTTTGTCATCACCAAAAGGGGAGATTGTTGGGAAACATGTCCACACTCCTTCCATGTTTTGGTGTTAACAAACAAACATACATCTTTCTTGATTGTTAAAGTGTGATTAGCTTGAAGAAACCTTAGAAGATCAAAGGTCGAATCAAGACATGAAGCTAAGCTTAAAGACATGAAAAAAAAACAAGAAGGAAAGAAGATGAAGGGCTAAAGAATGGAAGACTCAAGTGAAGAAGAAGATCACTAGGATGATTAGTTATTTTTAATGTAATTTGTAATTTCCACATACTTATATGCACTCACTTCATGCATGTGCATTGCATCATATTAGAATGACCATAGAGCATGCTTGAGTAGGTATGAAAAATTTCTAAGTGGTGTGGAACACACAGTAACCTAACTCAAGGGTATTTAGGGAATCTTAAAGTTAGTATCAGGAGATGAAACCTTCATAGAAGTTGTAGGAAATTAAGTTGTGAGTCCAACACAACTGATCTCAAATCAATCCAAGGTCGGACCAAAAGTTATAGTCAAAACACTGGTGGTGGTCGATATGAGAGCATGTCATGTTGGCGGTCGACCATTGGAATCTCGATCGACGGAACCAATCGAGACCATAGGCGGTCGACCATTGGAAGTTCGATCGACGGACCTGTCGAGACCATAGGCGGTCGACGGATGAAAGTCGATCGACGGTGCCTGTCTGGAAGTACTCAACGGCTATTTTTTGCCTACAAGGGCTCTTAGCGGTCGACCAGGCTACTAATGGTGGTCGAAGGTATACCAGAATATGTCGTTAGAGCTTGATTCCCTACCTAAAATGCTTCACTAAGTTCACCTATAAATACCCTAATCACTCTTAATTAATTATTGATTAAGAAAAAGCTTAAGAGCATTATTGCAAGCATTAGAAGTTTATTCCACTTGAGTTATTCTTACACAAATCCCAAAGAAGAGGCTGGTCTTAATCAAAGTCCTCTACTCTCTCTTGTGCAAGTCAAAGCCGTGAGAGGACTTTACATAAGGTGCATCACTCATCATTTATTATTCACTCTCATTTGCACCATACTTGAGGTATTCCTCTTATTCCACTATTTCTTTATTTTTTTTATTTACAATTCTAGATGTACTTAGGATTGTAAGGATACTCTTATCCTAAAAGAAAGGTCTCTCTCTACCTCTAAAAGAGATTGTGAAGGCGTCTCTCTGCTGAAAAGGAGATTTGTAAGGATACTCTTATCCGTGAAAAAGATTGTAAAGGTTTTCTTCCTACCTCTTATCTTGAAAGGAGAACTAGTGGAATACCTTACAAGAGGATTCTTGTAGGGAGTGGACTAGACTCGGATTGAGTCGAACCACTATAAATCTTGTGTTGTATGATTGTGCCTATTTTATTTATTCCGCATTGTTTTAAATTACAATCACACTTGTGTTCTATACATCGAAAAGAGTTAAAATTCCACTAGTATAACCTATTCACCCCCCATCTAGGTTATTTCACTCTATACCAGTCTGCTTCCTTTCAACTTGTATCTCTTCAATACATTAATTACCCAGATCTATTTCAACAAGCACCCGGGCGAAACTACCCATTGATGTAGCTCTTGTCCTCCTGTCTAGAGCCATTGAGCGACCCACTGCTTCTGCCAGGACTTTCTCATGCTAGTATTCCAGTGGAAGGCCTAGAACGAATCCACATCATCTTCATTAAAACTTGCTTTTCATGAATGTTGAAGTCCTGCCGCCAGTGCCAGACTCTGATCGGTTGCCCCCCCAACTTTGATACGATTTATCTTCCAAATCATTACCATGTCACTCCCAATTTCAAATTGGAACAAGATGAGCCCTTCCCATTGGCTCCAAATCACCTTTCACTTTAGATTCCAAGTTTTTGTAGCATCCCTTCGAATTGCATCCATGGATACAAATCAAAAAATCAGGTTTTTCTTTTTTTTTTTGCTAGAAATCCTGAACTTGTATTACAGAGAAAAAAATGAAAGATTTAGACCGTATATCATGGAGAATTATTCATATTTATCGTGAAGCAAACTCAGTTGTTAATGGGTTAGCAAAGCATGCGGCTGCAACGAGATCTTCAATGCTTGGTCTGTGCCTCCTCGGTTTGCTCTAGAGAATATTAGCTAGGATGTTCAAGATCATCTGAGATATTGATTTAATTGACATTTCATTTTTATCTCTTTTGTTGTTATGTTGATTTAGGTTGTTACTCTGTTGATGGCCATGCCGAAGATGGACTACAGCCTGAATTTCATTTTCTTCTTTGGTACCACTATACTGTATTCATTCTTTATTAATATTATTCTTTGTTGACCTTTAGGAAAAAAAAAAAAAAAGAAAGAAAGAAAGAAGAAGAAGAAGAAGAAGAAAGAGTTAGAAAAGAAACACAATAAGTTGTGATTTAGGATTCAGCATTGCCATCAGTAGAGAATTCTGAAATCTTGGCCTAGTTGACGCATCATACGTAATCTCATCATTAATAAAGATAAGCCGATTTACTGCATTCTTAGCGAGGTAGTCCGCTCAAATTTACTTCCTGAAGCGGTGTGTTATTTTCCATGTTATTACATTCAAGAAAGATTGAGGAGCAACAGTCTTGCAATGCATACCGAAACAAACTTTCCTTGAACTAAAGTCACTCGTCAATTGAGTTAGCCTATCGGTATAGCTTCCACTCTTTTTCCTTAGCCATTTTATGCCTTTAGTGAGAGCTTTAAATTCGCCATATAGTTTGTTGAGGTTCCAATGTGAACTTTGAAAGATGCAATAGTCTTTCTGTGTGATCTCTAAGACCCCTCCTACTCAAGCCCTTCTAGATTCCTATAGAGCAGCCATCAATATTAAGCTTTGCCCATCCCCAGTTGGCTTGTACAACTAAACTTCTATTATCAACCTTGGATACGAAATACCATTTTACAATAACATCATATGTGGGAGTTTCTCGTGCATCGAGATGCCATCCAAATGTAAATTGCCTAGGCTGCATGTTTTTCCCCCATACAATCGAATACCATGCAACCTTTGGGTTCCTTTTTCTTAACTCATTCCATGCAGGGGTAGTGGTAAAGGTTCCTGAAGTTGTGCAGCTCTAAGCACACCAGTCCTCCATTTCATAGTTTGGAAGATGAATATTAGTTCGACCTATTAGGGCATATAGGAATCTCTTGAGTCGTTCTTCATAAGCCTCTTGAAAAATTAACACTTTGGTTAGAGAACCCTTGGATTGGATTCGGTCAATCATCAACGTCAGGCAATCCACTCCCCACCACCATGGAATAGGTTACCTTAGTGAAAGTAATGCAAAAGTTGATGCTTTATTGAAATCTATAGTGTTGTATTTATAATATGGTAGGAGTCCAGTTCCAGTGAAAAAAGTTGGAACTAAATCACCTATTCTCAAGTGGTTGAGTTAAGACTAAACACTATACTTGAGGGAAATACAATTTGTTACAAAAGCGTATGCAATTTGGTGTTGACTAGTTCAAGGACTTGATTATCATCCCCCATAAGCGAATGGGGAAACCACAAAAGTTTGGAACAATGTTTTTGAAATACTGTTGTAGACAGGCCCTTTGTGAATATATCGGTAACTTGATCGTCAGACCAAACAAACTGAACACGAATCTTGTTGTTGATAACCAAGTCTCGGACAAAATGATAGTCAACTTCTATGTGCTTTGTTCAGAAACCCAGCATGTAGCAAAGATGTTGTCATAGTAGACCACCATTGGTTGAGGGAACTACAATTTGTTACAAAACCGTGTACAACTAGTGTTGACTAGTTCAAGGACAAGCTGGTTTGCTGACCATGCATGTCGGAGATGTTGTCCTGATGACCACTATTGGTTGAGGGATAAAATGTAGATCATTTAGTATATAAGATAGCCACATCATCTCATGAGCGGTTACAACAAAGCCTTGTATTCAGCTTTAGAGTGGATTGAGAAGATGAAATGTTTCTTAGAGCCCCAAGATATGAGATTGGGTCCCATAAAATCGAAACCAATTATAAGATGTGTCTGGGCACCTGCCAAACTGCTGTGTATGCTCTGATGAATCAAGTGGACCAGCTTGAAGAAGTGTACTGCACCAATTGTATGTTTTAGATAGCGTAAGATTAAGCTATTGCCTCAAGGTGAGATGTTGTTGGAGCATGCATGTGTTGACAAGCTTGATTAATTGAATCTGATACATCGCCGAGTCAATGTGAGGTATTAGCGTACCCACAATTTATCTGATTCTTGGGATCGAGTAAAGGAGTTCCTTCATAGGAAAGCTTGGAACCACTAGTGACAAGGGTGACACAAGGTTTGACCATCATCCGTGTGGTGGAGCAAATCAATAGTGTATTTACTTTGAGATAAGAAAAGTCCTTTGTTGGTCCAAGTAGCTTCAATACCAAAATATAATTTATTTCTCCAAGATCAGTCATAGAAAATTCCGCCCCGACTATTAATGAATCGAGTGACAAGGTCGTCATTATTGCGGTGAGTATTATGTCATTGACATAGAGAAGTAGAACAAGTGTGCGTTGGTGGAGTGCAGGATAAACATGGGCTATCGGCCTTACTTTGTCGAGAATGATTTTGGATGAGAAATCCTAAAGCCAGTGAACCAAGCTCGAGGCTCCTATCGCAGACCATAGAGAGCTTTGTTTAGTTTACATATATGAGTAGGTTGATCGGAGTTAATGAAACTAGGAGGCTAATGCATGTAGACATCTTCTTGAATTTGACCATGTAAAAATCTATTATTCACGTCCAATTGACGAATGCACCAAGACCGAGATAGAGCAACGCAAAGCACAGTTTGGATTGTTGCTGGTTTAACTACTAGACTGAATGTCTCTGTGAAATTAGTTCCATAATTTTGGTTGAACCCTTTTGCAACGAGGCGGGCTTTGTACCGTTGGATGGTGCCATCACTGTGGGTCTTTATTTTGTAAACCCATTTGCAGCTAACAATGTCTATGTTGGGAGAGGGCGGAACCAAAGACCAGGTGCTATTGTGAAGCAAGGCTTTATATTCATCATTCATGGCCGACACCCATTATGGCTGGTTTGCAACCTTCTTGTAAAAAGATGGTTCTTTTATTTGAGAGGGATAGTTCTTGTGTGAAGGAGAGTGGGTACCTAGTTGTAAAAAGTGAAATGGAAACTTTTCTGATGAAATTACTGTCATGGATTGAGTAACCATGTTATGAGTTGGGGGTGGGGGTGGAGGTGGTGGTGGGGGTGGGAGGTGAGGTGGCGGTTCTGATGGTGATATTGGAGATGAATATGGTGAATCAATATTAGGAAGGGTTGGTGATGTAATGATGGTGGATCTAACAGGTGATGGGGGCTGGGGAGGTGTAGGAAATGATTGGAAAGAAATGGGTATCTCAACTGTGGTTGAAGTGGGTGGATGGAATGGGGTTGTGGTAGGTGGAGTAGCAAATGGGAATGTATTTTCATCAAATACATGTCTGAAAATGTAGACATGCCCAGTGGCAGCATCGAGGTAGTGATAGCCCTTATATGAATTGTTGTAGCCAATAAAGACATAAGGCAAAGATTTGGCTGAAAGTTTGTCCTCACGATATGGTCGCAGCCAAGGGAAACATTGGCAGCCAAAGATGCATAGTGCGGAATATTCAGGAAAACGTCTAAAAAGAACTTCATGTGGAGACCACCCTTGTAAGATTGGAGTGGGCAGAAGATTGATCAAGTATGTTTCTGTTGAGAATGCCTTTAACCAATACTTTTGGGGTATATGGGCTTGAAACATCATGGATAAACCCATCACAGTGATATGGCAATGTTTCCTCTAGGTTACGCCATTTTGTTCATGTGTATGAGGGCATGATATCCTGAGAACTATACCACATATGTCAAGGAAGTTTTTGAAGAGACCTCGTGTTAATTCATAAGCACCATCACATTGAAAGTATTGTATTCTTGTAGAGAAAAATATTCTCTGCCACGGACTTTGTTGCTGCCAAAAACCCCGCTGGTCCAACCTACACAAACCACGTGTGGAGGCCGAACTTTGTCGGGTTAGTCCTCCGCGCTCAAGTCGAATCGGCCCTGAGTTCAATAAGGGAGTAATGGTGAGGATGTTGAGCACCTTCCCTTTCTTCCGTGCCTTCTTTATAGCTCTTTGGCCTTAGGGTTTTTCCCCCCTTGACCTTCTTAGAGTCCTACTCGAATCGTCCAACCTTACGGGGAATATTCCCTCATGCGACGAACGTGATCCCATGATTCTGCGGGTGTGCCTCGGTGATTGCGCGTGCTCGAGTGTGAGTAGTCTCTTGGAACCCGTCGGCGGTGGACCGTGTCTCGAGGCGAACCCTGTCATAGCCCCCACGAGAGGTTATTTTGGCTATATCGGGCCCCTGCTTCCACTAGGGGCTTCTTCGTGGGAGTAACCATCTTCTTTGTTGACTTGTTCCTTGGGCCCTTTGGGATTATCAGCCAAGGTTTGGGGTCGATCGGGGAGACCTTGACCCCCGGATCGACTTTCTGAGCCCCATGCCCATCGGTCAGATCATTCGTCTCCGGCCCCCTGAGGGAGGACCCCCGGTCAGTCCGTTCGGCTGGCCCAACTCCCAACCGAAGGCGGACCTTGGTCAGTCCGTTCGGTCTTGGCGAACTCCCCCCGAAGGAGGACCCTCGGTCAGTCCGTTCGACTTTGGCGAACTCCCAACCGAAGGAGGACCTTGTAGGTCCGTTCGGTCTTGGCGAACTCCCAACCCGAAGGACCTGGTCGAGTCCGTTCGGCTTTGGCGAACTCTCATCGAAGGGGACCCTCGGTCGGTCCGTTCGGCTTTGGCGAACTCCCAACCGAAGGAGGGACCTTTGGTGAGTCCGTTCGGCTGGCGAACTCCAACCGAAGGGGACCTGTCAGTCCGTCGGCTTTGGCGATCTCCCAACCGAAGGGGACCCTCGGGCGGTCCGTTCAGCGGCCAATTCCCCAAACGAAAGGACCTGACAGTCCGTTCGGTTCGAACTCCATCGAAGGGGACCTTGGTAAGGTCCGTTGGTTTTGGGGATCTCCCAGAAGGGGACCCTCGGTCGATCCGTTCGGCTGGCGAATTCCCAACGAAGGGGACCTTGGTCAGGGCCGTTCGGCTGGCGAACTCCCATCGAAGGGGACCTTGGTAAAATCCGTTCGTCTTGGCCCAACTCCCAGCCGAGGACCTTGGTCGAGTCCGTTCGGCTGGCGAACTCCATCGAAGGGGACCCTCGGTCGAGTCCGTTCGGCTTTGGCGAACTCCCAACGAAGGAGGACCTTTGAGTCGTCCGTTGGCGGCGAACTCCCAACGAAGGGGCCTTGATCCGAGTTCGGCTGGCGATCTCCCAACGAAGGGGACCCTCGGTCAGTCCGTTCGGCTTTGGCGAATTCCCAACGAAGGGGTTGATCGAGTCCATTCGGCTTTGGCGAACTTCCAACGAAGGGGACCCTCGGTCAAGTCCGTTCGGCTGGCGAACTCCCAGCGAAGGGGCCCTCGGTCAGTCCGTTGGCTGGCGAACTCCCAACGAAGGGACCCTCGGTCAGTCCGTTCGGCTGGCGAACTCCCAACCAGGAGGACCCTCGGTCGAGTCCGTTCCTTTGGCGAACTCCCAGCGAAGGGGACCTGGTCAGGTCCGTTCGGGTTTGGGGAACTCCCAACCCAAGGAGGACCCTCGGTCGATCCGTTCGGCTTTGGCGAACTCCCAACGAAGTGGGATCGTTTACTAGAGCTGCTTGGTCCATTGGTACCAAACCTCGAGGCTTCGTACCCCAGTGGCGGTGCCATTAATGCTTCGGAAGTCGTCGCCATTCTTCATCTATATAATGTGGGGGCCATTTTGGGCAACCTTTCTTTTTCCCCCTTGGAGAGCTCACCTTGACCTCGGACCCCTTTCTAGCCTCGTCCACTTCTTCCTAGCTTAGCAACAAGTAAGTGATGTCTTCCTCGTCAGACTCTGAGCCATCGTCCAAATCTTTCTATGGTGGTTGGGCGATTTTGCAAATGTGGACCAAGTCCCTGAGCCTATTCACGGTGGTGCTTGCACCAAAATCGTTATACCACAGGATGCTTATGAGAATGGTTGAATTGATATAGGTTTCCTTTGATAGGTAGGGCAATTTTCCATATTATATGCATGGATGATGTTAGAAGGGAAGCAAAGGAGTCTTGGAGTTTGAAAGGGGGTGTGCTGATGGCAACAATGGGAAAAGGATACAATCTTTTCCAACTCGAACTAAAAGTAGACAAAAGTAGACATGGCTACAGTGTGGAGGCAAAGTTCTACAAAGGTGTGTGGTCAAATAATCAGGTTCCAGTGATGGAAATGTGATTTTGACATCCATGCGAAGAATGTTCTTACGAACCTAGTGTGGATTCAGTTTCCTGATCTACCACTAGAATATTGGGAAGAGAGAATTCTTCTATCCATGGACAAGACTATAGGCAGGTAGTGTCCCTTGGCAGGCATACAAAAGTGGTTCGATGTGGAACTTTGGTTGTATTCCAGTTGAAGTGGAGATTGATGCGAAAAGGATAGAAGAAATTCAAGTGGAAAAGCAAAAGGGTCATTCCATTTTGTGGGCTGATGAAGAAATCCTTGCCATTCATTAGCTATAGCTTACAAGGGCATCACCTTGTAACAATATGCTCCCCATGGAGTGGTGAAGGCTGTCTTTTCACGATCCTCGGATGCATGCTCACTTGATTGTATCCGAGAATCCATCCATAAATTATAACAAGGCATGCCCTTGTGTTGTCAACCAATACATCAATGTGAGGTAATGGGAAGTCATTCTTAGGGCTCACCTTGTTAAGATCTTAGAAATCTATAAAATTCATATCTTGCCATCTTTCTTTTGGGCTGGTACTATGTTGGCCAACCATTGGGGTGCTTCACCACTTGTAGAAACCTGCATTCCTTTGTTTCACAACTTCTTCTGATCTTTTCACTCCATTACGAGCGTATTCTTCGAGCTTCGTTTGTTGGTTTTCCCCAAGGTAAGTCGACAAACGATATGGTACGATATTGGGGTCGACCCCAGGCATATCCTCATAAGACCAAACAAAGACTTTGGTGAACTCTTTCAAAAGACTGATCATCTATTATGTTTCTTCATCATCCAGGGTAGTACCAATTTTTACCTCTTGAGGGCATTGGTCGGTTCCTAAATTAATAACCCGAGTATCCTCACAGATGGGTAAGACTTTCTTTTGTTTGCATTATTTTATTAGATCATGATATTTGTTAAGATCATCATCAGAAAAAGGAGGCAAGTCATACTTAGAATCAAAAAATTCATTCATAAAAGAAGTAATAGACTCGACATACATGGACTCTGGACTTTCTTCATGAGGGAAGACAGACACGTAATCATAAATAGAAGACTCAACATCAGACTCGACTACAGACTCGATGAATGACTTGATGCTTTTGTCAGTGGTATTTAGGTTGGTTAACTCAGTAGCATGAGTAAACTTGAAGTGTCACACCCCGTTCACACAGAACCGGACCGATGACAGAGTTAACTATGGTTAACCCAAACCTGCCAGGATCATCTGATACAGTATCCAACCACAGCATACACACAACTAAGAAAATGTTCAACGATTCGTGGAAGACTTAATTTATCTAAATATCACGATATACTTGATACCCAAATTGTAATACATAGTTAAGTACATGTGGGCCTGTGGGCATGATATTTACACAAAAAGAATACAATTTACATATCAAGTACATAGAAGGGGTCATCAAAAGAATAAAAAGTAACCCAGTGGAGTCAACTTTGGGGGTCCCACGAGCAACCCTCATACGTACAATCCGTCCCGTGCTCATATTCCTCGGGATCCACCAATCCTCCTCGGGAATTCCCCTTGGGGCCGACCCTTGATCCTCAGGTTGGTAACCTGCAAAATCGTCTAAAAGAGGTGCACACGTGGGATGAGCTCACTAGCTCAGTAAGTGAAAAGAAGGACCACACAACAGTCCACACAACAATCACAATCATATACACTATATGTGATGCAATCCATTTTAAATCACATCCACCTAAACAACATTACTAAGTCTTGGGTTTAGTGCTACTACAACCATAGTGCGCGTATGCTCTAGGTACGAGCTGCGAACTCCATCCCGCGATATGCCCATAGGGCTATCGGAGAAGGCCCACTGTGAGTACTCGAAAAAGTAAAGTATGCCGACCACCGGCTCTCAACATAAAAGTAAATGATAGAAAATAAAGGTGCTGACTCCAACAATTTAAAAGCAGTATGATTGGCCCTCTTGAATATACCACTGGGGTTGCCGACTGTCCTAATGACCAGTCGGGCATATATCTAACCGCCACGAGTGACCAACAATCGTGACCCTGCTTCCCCCAAAAGGTAACCCAACACCTCAACCCTGTTGGGAAGGATCGTAACGGGGAAGATAATAATCCTACACCGCATGCTCCTATATGACATAGTACGATTGTATAGTGCCACCGCGTCCTATTCCACGGGCCACCAATGCACTCGTTTCTAAGCTGACTACGACATCTAGTCTATTAATGCATTATGCACAATGATGTCATCGTTCATCACATAATCACAGTAATATTTGATATTGAGAAAATAAACATAACACACATGTCATAATAATATGAGGATGGCTAAGCTACACATAATTTACATGATGACATGACTAGTCTAGATACAATTAAATGAATGCCAAACAAGCCTTAACATAAGGCCAAACATCCTCTCCCCACTTACCTGTAGTGTACAAAGACTCACGCTTGGTACTGGTGAGATTCGGTGCGAGAAACGTAAGATTTGGTGAACCTATCATGAGTGAATGGGGTTAGTATTTCACCACTTTGGGGTCAAAACTAATAAGATTTGGTGAAAAAATCATGTTTAGAATCCTAAAAGAAGGTTGCACATCCGTTTTGGGTCCGTTCGGACGTAGAAATCCCGTCGGGAGCCTCTCGGGTGGGTCAGACAGCCTACCTGTCATGACCCACCAGTCATGATCGACGGGTAGGTCGACCCACCGGTCCTGACCCACCGATCATGACCGGTGGGCAGGTTGGCTCATCGGTCGGCCCGTCGGTTGGCCCCGAGGGCCCTGCTAAGACCGACGGGCAGGTTGGCTCGCCGGTAGGGCCCGTCGGTTGGCCCTGCTAAGACCCGCGGGCATATTGACCTGCTGGTCGACCCACTGGTTGGGCCCACTGGTTGGCCCCGAGGGCCTGCCCTCTCAGGCAGGTGCCCTCAGGCGGGCCATTTGGCCCACCGGTCTTGGCGGAAAAATACCATTTTTCCCCGAAACCTTTCCCAACCTTTGGAGAATTCAAATGGGGCTTTTCCAAACCCATTCTCCACACATTCAAGGTCTCATAAGGTGGTTCTAACCTAGATCTAGGTTAGATTTAAGGAATGGAAGCCATCACCTTCTTTGCTCAAGAACTCGTTCAAAAACCCCAAAATCACTTCAAATCACCAATGCTCCTCTAACCGTGGAAACACTTCTTCAAATCCTTCAAAATCAACACATAACCCATCTATTAAACCTTAGATTTATCATCTCAAAGGGAATCTACAAGACCTCAAGAAACTCTACCCAAATCAAGGGTTTCATTTGGGTTTGGTGAAAGTTTAAGAACATAGCCTTTGCTCACCTCTAAACGTAGATCTCGTGTTGGAGATCACTTTTTCGGTGTCGGAATGGGAAGATTAAGCCTTGGCACCGCTTAAATCCATTCCTTCTTCCTCTTCCTTCCCCTTTCTTCTTCGTTCTCTTTCCTCTCTTCTTTTCTCTCTCCTCTTGAATCTTCTCACCAACTATTCAGTGTAATAAATGAGATATTGAAAAAAAACACAAATCCTGCTATTTATACTTTCTTAAAATCATTAGTGACACATGGGTGGGTCACTCGAATCGGATCGCCCACTGTGACCGCCACTGAGGGCCAAAATTTACCAATAAGTGGGATTTTAATGGAATTCGACTCTCACCCCGAATCTCACTCTCGGTATAAGGTATATTATCGTGTACGCTTTAGGATACGGCTACATACACGCTTTATTATACATGGCCTTATGATATGTGCATGTACGGCTTGGGTACACCGTCTCCTCGCAATGACTGGACTTGTCCAAACCAACCGGTGTTCAAAGTTACCCTTGCCATTATGGCCCATAAGGAACCCGCCTTAACCCTCTCCGATTCGGGTCCTGCATGGTTAAACCGGGTCAATCGTGTAATTAGACCAGATTTAAAAAGTAGGGTATCACATGAAGTTCTCTCCAATGCTTGTCTAGTTTAAGAGTGGTTCAATGGCTCGATGGATAAGTAGATGTGGCAAAGGGCCTTTTTCTTCTTCCACAAAGGTCACTGCTATCTCTTCAGTGGTGCTGATATTGTTCTCTTTGACAGATGCTTGCTTCTTCACAAATACGAGTTGATCAACCTCATGCTCTCTGACGCTAAAATTTCTGAGGGGTGAGGAGTGGTGGAGACTGCTTAATCCTCTTTCTATGATGTTAAAATTTTCAAGCCTATTGATAGAGGCTATTCCTGCTCCTTGGTCACATCTCTGACCACCATCAAGGACCTTTCCGTTGCAGTTGATTCGGGCACAGTACCTGTAGACAATCATTCTTGGTGCTCTTCTTTGCTTTGCATACATGCTCTTTCCTTTAAAGGGCCTAGGCTTGAGCTCATGTAGCTCCCGAGCTTGTGGTTCCTACAAAAATAAACAGATGTGGCTCTTCAGATTAGTGGGATGCTGTAAACTCCAGACGAGTCTTATCTTCTTTTCCCATTCTCTCTTCAGAAGGATTTGGGGACTTGGTGCCTCCTTTGACCGGATCAATGCTGTAGGGTTGCTAAAGGAAGACCCATTCTTAATCAATGCAACTTCTATTATCCCAATGATGTAGCTATCTTGATCACTTTCCTTGGTTTCCTGTTGTTCTACCTCATGAGTTACCCAGTTGAACTCATCTTGAAAGAACACTTCGAATCCTGGTTGCATCTTTCAGTGGTTTCATCAAACCATGGCTTAACGTTCCCACAAAAGGGGAAATCTTCTCCTTCCCTTACAAAATACCCATTGAGAGTGGGGTAGTAAGAGGTGGATATTTTCCTGGTCATTCTTACTACCTTCTGCCCCTTGCTGACATTGTTACTTCTTGGTCCAGGGGTTTGAGGAGTGTACCCTAGACCGCTTCTTCCTTTGCTCACCACCAAAGTAAGTAGCTTTGAAACACCCTGATGATACCTCCTAGTCCCAATCTGGGAAAGTACTACATATTCTTCATCATTTGACTTACTGGCGGGCTCTAGACTGCTTCATAGTTAGTCGAGATTTTTTTCTTTTGGTATTTCCTTGGCAAGGGCTGCGCAAGTTACTTCTATTTCAAAACACTAAGTTGGACTTTATGGTCTTGTTCTTCTCCCTTTCCAATGTTAGCTAAGGTGTTAACCACTTCGGGATCCCCAGCTACTGTAATCACTTTCTCTTCATGAATGAATTTCATCTTTTGATGGAGACTGGAGGACATAGCCTTTGCATGATGTAACCATGGCCTTCCCAAGAGCATGTTAAAAGATGTTGGTAGGTCATTGACCTGGAAATCAATATCAAACATCACCGAGCCAATTATTACGGTGATGGCAAGGATTCCAAGGATTTCCCTTTTGGTGTTGTCATATGCCCATATTGTTTGATTTGATGGCCTCATGTTTTCCATATTAACACCAATACTTTTGGCCAAACTCAGGGGAGGAACATTCAAAGCAAATCCGTTGTTAATGAGGACCTGGGGAACGACCTTGTCAAGGCATTCTACTGTGATATGCAAAGCCCTATTGTGCTTGGCTCCTTTGGGGAGTTTAGAATATGAGAACATCAATGACTGAACCGCATATGTTGCCCCTATTACTTGTGACAGATGCATCAGATCTATCTCGATCGGCACTTGCACATTGGTGAGGGACTTTAAGACTGCTTGATGGTGTGAAGGGGAGGCCATCAATAAACCCCAAATTGAGATATTGGCCTGGGCCTTCTTAAGCTGAGCTAAGACTGGATTCTCTGGTTCTTTCTTCAAGCCACTTGTTCTAGCTTCATTGGTCCTTGATTGTTCTACTACTGAGGGCTTGCCCTTGTAGTCTCTTCCACTTCAAGTCTCCATTACACTGATAGGTTTCTTCATAATAATCTCAGTGGGATAGCAATCCTCATCATCACTATCTATTAATGTAATTATCCCTACCGTAGGATCATCCTCTTCTTCAGATACTCCTTCCCTGCTTGGGGTGGGAAGTCGAGGGCCTCCATAGATATCAAGAGCCTTAGATCATAATTTCTTAACCAGGTTGGATAGGCGTTTGACCCCTGTATCTATCATTTCTGCAAGTGTGTCATGTCCACCTACTTTTTCAAGGTTTCCTAATTGCTCGGTGTAGTAGTGTTCACTGATGGCCACTTCACCAACATTTCATCAATTTCATCAACTTCGAGTTTTATCTCGACCAAGCGCCCATAGACATTACTCATGTGCTCTACTATAGGGTTTGCTTCGCCTTCAATAATGATCTCATATCCTTCACTATCTTCTGAATATGATGGCGGCTCCTCCCCTCCCATGTGGATTATGAGTGCTGATTAGATAGCATCTGTGGGGTTAGTCATTATGTCATCTTCACCAATCACACACAGAATATCCTTCAGGATCTCTAGGTGAATAATACCCAGATTCATCATCTTCATTATTATTCCACGGTCCCTGGTAATCATTGTCATCCCAGTACTGGTACTCATCATCACTTGGAGAATCAGATTCATCCCCATCATCCCTATCCTCACTTTTATCCTCATTGTCATCGTCATTGTCCTCTTCTTCACTGATTTCTTCCTCACTTGGTTCTTCATCAGATTTCTTATGACCATCGAATTCTCCCGCATCCAAACGTTCATAGTATTCAAAGCGTATGGATCGAAAGATTTCCATAGGGTCGACTTGACCTCTTGGCTCAAGCTTTATCAGACTAGACTCATCATCTTTTGTGTCACTCCCTATATGGATTAGGGAGGCATGCTCTTTGATTTGTTCCCCTATTACCAATGCTATTACTGCTATGAGGAGGTTATTTGTGACTTCTTCAATTGTCTCCCGGGTTGTCCTCGAGGTATGTTTGTTTGAATTAAAGAAGTGGGATCACTATCTTGATTTTCTCTTAAGACATTCACCAAACCTGTTGATGAGGTTTTCTTTGGAGAATCTGGTAATGTAAGTATATCCTTCCAACTGTACCTGCCAATCAATCCTTCTTTTGTGTTATCGACCGAACCTTGAGAATGGGAATGTTATAAGGGTGATGAGGGATATGAGGCGGGGTGATATGAGGGTGATGTGATGTAGGAGATAGAGTGTTGTGATGAAGATAGGGGGTGGTAAGATGATGATGAGGCTCCTTCTCCTTGATGGTGTGGTGAAGGATGATGGTATGGTGGAGGTTGGTAGTAGGGTGGAGGTTAAAGATATGGTACAGTGGGTTCTCCTGTTGATGATGAAGAAGGAATGGCGGATGACTGATCTTGTAATTCTTCTTCTGATGATTCTTCTATATTGGAATTTCTAATGGCTTTGGCCCTTTGCCTCATGACTTTCCTATAGGCATGGGCATTTATGTGATTCTTCTGAGCTCTCTGTGTGATTAGTTGAGTGGGATTACTCTCTGTTGCTTTTTCTTCTAGGTTGTACATATGACTAGAGTGAGGATCCCTAAAATCATAGAACATGGGATGACAGAAGTGTCTATCTGCATAGTATGTGTAGAGGGCCCTTCGGAAAGAGTTGCACTCCTTTCGACAAGCCTCCTTAATGTAGCTGATGGTATGACCTACTATTTCCAGAGGGATGGACAATCTTTGCCCAAGCAACAAATTCTCTTTCCACTTATTATGCCTCCCGATATGGTACTTCTTGGAGTCTCTAATGAGATGAGTTGCATTGAAGAATCAAGGATCCCAATCTAGCCGATCATTTACCATTGACAACATATTGATGGTTCCTTGATTTAGGATTGGATTGGTATTAATATTGGGATGCTGTTTGACCTTGACCTCAATAGTCCCATTATTTACCAAATCCTGGATTGCATATTGAAGACCTAAGCATCTTTCAGTGGTATGCCCCTTACGAGTGTGGTAAGCACAATATTTATGGTCCTGTACCAAGGGGGGAGGTTGATGATTACCCTTGGAGCCCTTGTCCCCACAATCCTTATTTCTTTAGCTTCTCATACCTGCCACAAGCATTCCCAAATCAGTGAACTATCTCCTTAGGCGGGAGCCTTGAATAGGAGCATCGCTTGTATCACAAAAGGTTGTGAAGAGGTGATGGGTGATCTTGTTGTTGGACCGTGCCTACCACATTAGTTTGGGATCCTTTCCTCATCCAACTCGGGGTTCTTTCCCACATCTTAAGAGGAACCTTGATCTGGGCATCCCCTAGGATTCTTTTTCAACATGTGTATCGGTGGCTATTAAGGTAAAAGTATGCATATGTTAGTAGTAGAGAACATCATAATAAGGCTTAAACAAAATTTCAATCAACATTTCCACTTGTTCTACTTGAGAAGATCGGTCTACCATCTTGGTGGCCTTGTCTCTAAACCTCATTAAGAAGGTGGTGAATCCTTCTTTGGCTCTGTCTCAGCGTCTCAAGTTCCCAGCGCTTTACATTCACTTGATTGTTGTATGAGTCTTTGGTGAAGGCTTTCACCTTGTTGTCTAATTCTAGGTTTGGGTAGACTTCAACTGTGTGACCCACCTTAATGCTAGCCCTGATAGAGTTAACATGAAAGCTTGTCCCATTTGTATGTTAGCAAGCTGCCATGATTTGGCGATGCTGATGAAAACTTTGAGATGAGCCTTGGGGTCCCTTGACTAGTCAAATCTGTTGGTTTGCGATTTGAACTTCTTGGGAATCCTTACCCTAGAAAAGAAACTCATCTCATCAGAATCCACCACTTGACTTTTTGAATTCTTTCTTGTTAAATGGTGAGGATGTTCAAAAGTGTAATACGAGAATATTATTTGATCTCAGAATGTCATAAAGTGTGCGGACCTCCTCGTGGGTGTTGGCACTATTACGAACATCCTTACCATTTAATAATAACCCACACTCTTGTACAGGTAGCAGCTACCATTTGCTCTAAGAATACTCTCCATGACATGCATTGACCTCCTCGAGGGTGCAGGCATGACAGGGAGTCCCTCACCAAATGATTTCACTTCAAGCATGATGCATGATGCATGATGCATGATGCATGATGCGGTTAGCGAATACAATTATAAACATGGCATTAACCAAACATATTTTTAAACAGATATGGTGGAAAATGTCCTTGCATTTAATGGTAGCATCTAGTGTCGGAAGCTTGACATGTCCCTAGTGGAGTCGCCACTGTGAGGGTAGTAGTCGAAAAAAGACCTTTCGCATTCGGCCCACTCTCCTCTCTTTCTCTTTCTTAGGGAGGGGTGTGTCGTGTGTGCTTACCCACGGGCCCCCCACTGCTGTATCACCACTTGAAGATACGTGGAGGCCTATTTTACAGGAGTGTAGAGGTTGTTATTGAGATGGGGATTTGATGATGGTCCCATACGGGGGATTGGGATCATACAAAAGGGTTTGGAGTCACCACCTAAGATTATAGGTCTAGGACCTAGGGGTGGGCCCAATTCTTAGGAAAAGGGCCTAGAAATTGGTTTGATCCAGCGATTTAGGGTACGTGTCAGGTTGCAGAATTAGGAAGGTGTTAGGCACCCAATCTTCCCGATTCAACCGGTCTTCCTACTAGATGCTTAAGAACGATCATTTTTCATAATTTATTCATATTCCACAGGCATAGCTAAGTTGTCACACATATAAATTGACTGAATTTAAATAATTATGTACACTAAAACTAGGTCAATATGAAGCCTACATTATGCTAATTTGGGTGAGAAGTTATACCTGAGCTTGACCCCTATTTCGGGTCAGGAGGGGTGGAGCCGCTATTAGTGCCAACACAAACTTTCTTATGAATTCTCCTGGCTCAGGGGAAGATGGTCTTGACCTCCAACTTTATTTTTTGAGAGATGCTGACTGTAATAATATTCGGACAGAGTTTTGGTTAGGAACGGTTACTTTCGGACTTTGGCTGAGGTGTCAATTTGGTAGAGCTTCCACTAGAGATGGGTTTTGGATTTTGGTTGAGGTGGCACTCTAATAGAGCTTCCGTTGGGGATAGGCTATGGGAGGGCTAGGCTGAGGTGGCACTCTGGCAGAGCTTTCGCTAGGAATAGGCTATGGGAGGGCTTAACGAAACTCAAATGATTGAAGAACTTCGAAGGCCTGAAGAACACTTCGAAGAATTGAATAATACCTCAAATCTATGAAGATCGCTTTAAAGACTTGAAGAACCTCAAAAGGGGGGAGGACTAAGGCGAAGTTTCTCCTACACAAATGCTCACTCAAAAAATTCAGATGATTGAAGAACTTCGACAATTCGAAGAACACTTCGAATCTTATGAAGATCTCTCGGTAGACTTGAAGAACCTCAAGGGGGGAGGGGAGGAGAGAGGGCAGAGCTTCTCTACAAGGGATGCTCACTAGGAGGCTTGAGTGTGAAAGACCAAAGGGAGGGGGGTATTTATAAATTTTTTGGACTGATGGGAAGGAAAGAGAGATTTCCTTAGCCAATGAGGTTAAAAAGTGAATTTTTGGGCCAACAGGGTGATGGAAAATTTTCTTTGGCCAATAAGGTTTAAAGATGCTTTTTGGGCCAATGAGGTGAAAAGATGCTTTTTTTTGCCAATGGGGTGAAAGGGGTAATTTTTTGACTAATGGAAGAAAAGATGCTTTTTTGGCCAATAGTGTGAAAATACACTTTTTTAGGCCAATGGAAGGTCACGGTGTAGGGTACGCTAGCGGGGCAGTGTGGAGTACATAAGCAGGTGAAGAGGGAATCCCCTCACAACTCCGGTCATTGAAATGAAGATTACAGCCTGCTGAGGCACAGGCTCAGCTGAGGCGAGGCGGGGATCTGGATGTAGGCGAGGGCACACGAGGCGGTGGGGGCACGAGGCGGCGGGGCATGAGGCGGGCGGGGGTGTGTGAGGTAGGGTAGGGGTGCATGGGGTAGGATAAGGGTACAGGCGGGGAGGGCAAGTGGGGCAGGGCGTGGGCGGGCGGGGGCATGCTAGGCGAGCAGTCTTGAGGTGAGGGGGGGGGCGGGGGCACGTGAGGCGAGGCAAGGTGGGAACACGTGCATGGTAGGGCAAGGTGCGTGTGGGGTGGGGCTTAGGTAAGGAGGAGGCGGGAGTGGGATGCCGAGGCGGGGCAAGGTCGGATGCTCATGGCCAAGTATGAGTGTTTATATGGATGAGGTTTGGGCACTAATGGCAAGGTGTGGGTGCGTGCATGGGTGGGGTGGCAAGGTGTGGGTGCTTACATGGGCGGGGTTTGGGTGCTCATGGTGTAACTTCTGGGAATGTTTGTAGGAGATCGAATGGTCCGATTTTGACATACCATATATCATTGAAATCGTGATTCCAAGTACTATCCATCTGTATAGTCACTTGGGACTGGATTCCTTCATAATTGGAGCCTTCTTATCTCTCGCATGGGATTTTTGGGTGAGTATGGAATGTTTCTGGGTTGGATTACCTCAGTTAATTATCAACTCTGTAGATCAGAAGCGAGAAGTCGCGTCTAAGATCCGTAAGTCATCATAGCCGGGGGAGGGTGACAAAATTGGGTGTCTATAGATCACATTGCCACTTCTAGGAAGTGAATCATGAAAATCCTTGTTTGGAATATTAGAGGTAAGAAGAAGCCAGCTGCTAGGCTTACCTTAAGTAATATTTTGAGGGAGAAAAATCTGGACTTTTTGTGTATTGTGGAACCTATGATTGAGAGCTATGCCTTCCCAAGTTGTTATTTATTAAACGGGGTTTTGATGCAGATTTCATACATATTAGGAGAATTGACAAAGTTCCAAACATTAGGATTCTGTGGAAAAGGAATATCCAACATCTGATAGTGATCTCTGAATCTGACCATCATATTTCCCTCTTGATGGAGTGGTTGTAGAGTACAATATTTAATTTAGTGTGCATGCTAACTGCTTTTGGGTAGCGAGAAGAGATTTATGGGCTAACCTAGTGGAAACCCTATTGCTCTTTCTCCTTGATTGGATGTTGGGGATTTCATCGACACCTTGGAATCCCATGAGAAGAGGGGGCCAGCTGCTTTTAATATGAGATTGTGAGGATAGTGGCTGGAAATGGACTTATGCATCAATTCCGTCCTCTCTCCTCTCTTTCTCTTTCATGTGAGGGAGGGTGTGTGTGTGTGCTTACCTTATGGGCCCCTTGCTTGCCGTATCCTTTGCTTGGAGATACATGGAGGCTATTTCCTAAGAGTGTAAAGTTCGTTATTTGAGGCGGGGTTTGATGATGGTCCAAGATAGGGATCGGGATCATACAAGGGTTTGGAGTCACCACCTAGGATTATGGGCACGGGACCGGGGTGGGCCCAATTCTTGAAAAAGGGCTCAAAAGTTGGTGCAGTCGAGATTTAGGGTAAGTTTTAGAGTTCTGAGATTGGGAAGGTGTTAGGCACCCAATCTATCCGATTAAACCAGTCTTCCTACTAGATGCTTAAGAATGAACACTTTCCACAATTAATCCTATTCCGCATGCATAGCTAAGTTATCACACATATATACATTGACCGAATTTAAATAACTATGTACACTAAAACAAAGTCTATATAAAGTCAACATTGCGCTAATTCTATTGAGAAATTATACCTTAGCTTGACCCCTGTTTCGGGTCAAGGGGGTGGAACCCCTAGTTGATGCTGGTACAGGATTTCTTGTGGATTCTCCTGGTGGGAAGATGGTCTTGACCTCCAACTTCCTTTCTCGAGAGATGCTGACTGTGATGATATTCGGGTAGAGTTCCGATTGGGAACGGTAACTTCTAGATTTGGGTTCGGATAGAGCTTCAGCTAGGGAAGGCTATTTTTGGGTTTCGACTAAGGTGGCACTCGGACAAAGCTTCCACTGGGGATAGAATATCAGAGACCTAGGTTGAGGTGGCACTCGGACAGGGCTTTAGCTGGGAATAGGCTATTGGAGGGCTAATCTGAGGTGGCACTTGAACAAGGCTTCCGCTGGGGATAGGCTATCAAAGGGCTACGCTGAAGTGGTACTCGGACGAAAATTATGTTAGGGATAGGCTATCAGAGGGCTAGGCGGGAACTTTCCTAAAAATCTCACTCAAAGAAAGTAAAGGATTGAAGAGTCCCGAAGGCTCAAAGAACACTTCGAAGATCCAAAGAACACTTCAGATCTTATGAATATTTCTCTGAAGACTTGAAAAACTTCAAGGGGGGAAAGGGGAGGAGAAAGGGTAGAGCTTTGCTACCATGGGTTGCTCACTAAGAGACTTGGATTTTTGTTGTGTCCAAAATCCAAAGGAGAGGCTATTTATAGAATTTTCAGACCAATAAGGAGGAGAGAGAAAATTTCTCAACTAATGGGGATTAAAAGTAATTTTTCTCAACCAATGGGTGAAAGTAAAAAATTTTAGACCAATGGGGTGAAGGGCAATAAAAATAGCCAATCGTGTGAAAG
>CM040974.1:25126258-25283974 GCA_022985045.1 Macadamia tetraphylla | reverse complement strand
AATTTGAAATCTGGCCTAGTCGACGCATCATACGCAATCTCATCATTAATAAAGATGAGCCCAGATTTCGCTGCATTCTTAGCGAGGTAGTCCGCTACAGAATTTGCTTCCCTGAAGTAGTGTGTTATTTTCCATGTTATTGCATTCAAGAAAGGTTGAGGAGCAACACAGTCTTGCAATGCATACCAGGAAACAAACTTTCCTTGAACTAAAGTCACTACGTCAATTGAGTTAGCCTATCGGTATAGCTTCCACTCTTTTTTCCTTAGCCATTTTTATGCCTTTAGTGAGAGCTTTAAATTCCGCCATATAATTTGTTGAGGTTCCAATGTGAACTTTGAAAGATGCAATAGTCTTTCCTGTGTGATCTCTTAAGACCCCTCCTACTCAAGCCCTTCTAGATTCCTGTAGAGCAGCTATCAATATTAAGCTTTATCCATCCCCTGTTAGGCTTGTACAACTAAACTTCTATTATCAACCTTGGATACCTGAGAAATACCATTTTTTACAATAACATCATATGTCAGGAGTTTCTCGTGCATCAGATGCCATCCAAATGTAAATTGCCTAGGCTGCATGTTTTTCCCCCATACAATCGAATACCATGGAACCTTTGGGTTCCTTTTTCTTAACTCATTCCATGCAGGGGCAGTGGTAAAGGTTCCTGAAGTTGTGCAGTTCCAAGCACACCAGTCCTCCATTTCATAGTTTGGAAGATGAATATTAGTTCGACCTATTAGGGCATATAGGAATCTCTTGAGTCGTTCTTCATAAGCCTCTTAAAAAATTACCACTTTGGTTAGAGAACCTACTTGGATTGGATTCGGTCAATCATCAACGTCAGGCAATCCACTCCCCACCACCGTGGAATAGGTTACCTTAGTGAAAGTAATGCAAAAGTTGATGCTTTATTGAAATCTATAGTGTTGTATTTATAATATAGTAGGAGTCTAGTTCCAGTGAAAAAAGTTGGAACTAAATCACCTATTCTCAAGTGGTTGAGTTAAGACTAAACACTATACTTGAGGGAAATACAATTTGTTACAAAACTGTGTACAACTGGTGTTGACTAGTTCAAGGACTTCAGTTATCATCCCCCCGCAAACGAATGGGGGGAAACCACAAGAGTTTGGAACAGTGTTTTTGAAATACTGTTGTAGACAGGCCCTTTGTGAATATATCGTCAACTTGATCGTCAGACCGAACAAACTGAACACGAATCTTGTTGTTGATAACCAAGTCTCGGACAAAATGATAGTCAACTTCTATGTGCTTTGTTCGCAAACCCAGCATGTAGCAAAGATGTTGTCATAGTAGACCACCATTGGTTGAGGGAACTACAATTTGTTACAAAACCATGTACAACTAGTGTTGACTAGTTCAAGGACAACTGGGTTTGCAGCCATGCATGTGGCAGAGATGTTGTCACAGTAGACCACCATTGGTTGAGGGGATAAAATGTGTAGATCATTCAGTATATAAGATAGCCACATCATCTCATAGACGGTTACAACCAAAGCCTTGTATTCAGCTTTAGAGCTGGATCGAGAAACAGTGGGCTGTTTCTTAGAGCCCCAAGATATGAGATTGGGTCCCATAAAATTGTAGAAACCAGTTGTAGAGCGCTGTGTGTCTGGGCACCCAGCCTAATCTGCATATGTGTATGCTACAGTAAGATCAAGTGGACCAGCTTGAAGAAGTGTACCTGCACCAATTGTATGTTTTAGATAGTGTAAGATTCACTTTACTGCCTCAAGGTGAGATGTTGTTGGAGCATGCATGTGTTGACAAGCTTGATTAACTGAATACGATACATCTGGCCGAGTCAATGTGAGGTATTGAAGCGTACCCACAATTTGTCTGTATTCTTCGGGATCAGGTAAAGGAGTTCCTTCACAAGCTGAAAGCTTGGAACCACTAGTGACAGGGGTGAGACAAGGTTTACAGCCAGTCATCCCTGTGTGGTGGAGCAAATCAATAGTGTATTTACTTTGAGATAGGAAAAGTCCTTTGTTGGTCCAAGTAGCTTCAATACCCAAAATATAATTTATTTCTCCAAGATCAGTCATAGAAAATTCCTACCCCAGAAGATTAATGAATCGAGTGACAAGGTCATCATTATTGCTGGTGAGTATTATGTCATTGACATAGAGAAGTAGAACAAGTGTGCCAGTGGTGGAGTGCAGGATAAACATGGAACTGTCAGTCTTACTTTGTACGGAATGATTTTGGATGAGAAATCCGCTAAACTGAGTGAACCAAGCTCGAGGCTCCTATCGCAGACCATAGAGAGCTTTGTTTAGTTTACATATATGAGTAGGCTGATCGGAGTTAATGGAACTAGGAGGCCACTGCATGTAGACATCTTCTTGAATTCGACCATGTAAAAATGTATTATTCACATCCAATTGACGAATGCACTAAGACCGAGATAGAGCAACGCAAAGCACAGTTTGGATTGTTGCTGGTTTAACTACTGGACTGAATGTCTCTGTGAAATTAGTTCCATAATTTTGGTTGAACCCTTTTACAACGAGGCGGGCGTTGTACCGCTGGATGGTGCCATCACTGTGGGTCTTTATTTTGTAAACCCATTTACAGCTAATAATGTCTATGTTGGGAGAGGGTGGAACCAAAGACCAGGTGCTATTGTGAAGCAAGGCTTTATATTCATCATTCATGGCCGACACCCATTATGGCTGGTTTGCAGCCTGCTTGTAAAAATATGGTTCTTTTATTTGAGAGGGGATAGTTGCTGTGTAGGCAGAAGGGAGTGGGTACCTAGTTGTAAAAAGTGAAATGGGAAACTTTTGCTGTCGAGTACCTGTCATGGATTGAGTAACCATGTTATGAGTTGGGGGTGGGGGTGGGGGTGGGAGGTGAGGTGGCGGTTCTGATGGTGATATTGGAGATGAATATGGTGAATCAATATTACGAAGGGTTGGTGATGTAATGATGGTGGATCTAGCAGGTGATGGGGGCTGGTGAGGTGTAGGAAATGATTGGAAAGAAATGGGTATCTCAACTGTGGTTGAAGTGGGTGGATGGAATGGAGTTGTGGTAGGTGGAGTAGCAAATGGGAATGTATTTTCATCAAATACATGTCTGAAAATGTAGACATGCCCAGTGGCAGCATCGAGGCAGTGATATCCCTTATATGAATTGCTGTAGCCAATAAAGACACAAGGCAAAGATTTGGCTGAAAGTTTGTCCTCACGATATGGTCGCAGCCAAGGGAAACATTGGCAGCCAAAGGTGCACAGTGCGAAATATTCAGGAAAACGTCTAAAAAGAACTTCATGTGGAGACCACCCTTGTAAGATTGGAGTGGGCAGAAGATTGATCAAGTATGTTTCTGTTGAGAATGCCTTTAACCAATACTTTTGGGGTATATGGGCTTGAAACATCATGGATAAACCCATCACAGTGATATGGCAATGTTTCCTCTCGGTGACGCCGTTTTGTTCATGTGTATGAGGGCATGATATCCTGAGAACTATACCACATATGTCAAGGAAGTTTTTGAAGAGACCTCGTGTTAATTCATAAGCACCATCACATTGAAAATATTGTATTCTTGTAGAGAAAAATATTCTTTGCCATGGACTTGAAGTGAGTAAAACAAGACAATGCATCTGATTTAAGTTTTAAGGGGTACAACCAAGTGTACCTACTGAAATCATCTACAAATATAATGTATGAAAAATAGCCACTAACAGATGAAGTTCGGCTAGGACCCCATAAGTCACAATGAACTAGTTGTAAAGGAGAAGATGTTGCTGTAGAATATAATGAAAATGGAAGTTTGTGATGTTTGCCTAATTGACATAAAACACAAATCTGTCTTTGCGGTGTTGAAGACAAGATATCAAGAGCATTGATTGACCGAAGGTGAGAGAACAGTTGGAGATGAATGGCCTAGATGACGATGCCATATTGGTGCAGAAGTACGGGCTCCAAGAAAAGCATGAGCATTTTTATTGGGGGTTGGAACTGTGTAAAGATCACTACAGAGTGGTCCCTTCAAGAGCGGCAGGCCCGTGCGTAGATCCTTAACAAGAAAACCCCATGGAAAAAATTCAACGAGCATTGGTTATCACAAGTTAACTTGGAAATTGATAATAATGGCTTTGTAATATGTGGAACAACCAAAACTTCAGTGAGTGCTAATGGACGATGAGAGGTGGGTATAATCGTAGAACCAACATGAGTAATATCAATACGCTTATACCATCACCTACAGAGACTTAATCAGACCCGGTATAAGCAGTAGATGTTGTAGCATTGGCGGATCGAAAGTCATATGAGAAGTGGAACCAAAGTCGGGTATCCATTGATGGTCGGGATTGAAAGATGCACTTTGTTGATAACTACCTTGTTGTGGCGTAAGATGAAGACCAACAAAGGGCTGAGTTGGTGGAGGAACATTGCTATTGAGACTTGTGGAGTAGCGAAAGTGGCAACGATTAGTTGAATGACCTTGTTTTGCACAAATTTGACATTTAGGTTGGTATTAGAAGGCTTGAGTGGTGGTGGTGGGTTAGAAAAAATGGGAGGATTAGAGGAATGGCCTGTGGTGGTTTGCATAGGTGAGGTGAAATTATTATGTGGCATGGAGGAGTTACGATTATAGGTCTTGTGGTTGGGTTGTTGAGTGGTGGAGAATAGTGCTTGTTGAGAGGTAGGATCAGGAAGGGTGGAGGTGGGATTACCATAACCTTGTTTGAGCCTCTATTCATGGGTCAATAATTTGGCTTATAAATCGAGAAATGTAACTGGGGGAGAAGCATTTTCAATGGGTATGATGAATGAACTATATACAGACCCTAGTCCATTCAAGGTGTATCCAACAGATCCGAATCATGAACACGGTTGTCAATGGCAGCCAATGAGTCAGCAAGGGATTTCAGTTGTTGGAGATATGCAGTAATGGTGGAAAAGCCTTTTGTTATTGTTTGAAGTTCGGTCCGCAGATAATATTGATGAGCATTGAACTGTTGTTGAAATAGGGACTGATGCAATGTGGCATTGAGGTAGGCATGAACGAAGTGATCAGTTTTCTGCCAATTGGTGTAAGCGGGATTTGGTTCAGTGGTGATGGTGTTTGTTCCAGAGGTAGTAGTAATGGTGGTGGGTGGGCTAGGAGAGGTGCCATCAACATGACCAAAAATGTCACACTTATGAAGATTGACTCGAGCTGGTTTTTCCAAAGTAGGTAATTGTTGCCATCGATTTCGAACCATGCCAAGTGTTGGTGTATGATGTCTTGTATTCCGTCGTAGTTTAATGTAGGAATCTTGATGAGCATCTAGGCAGCGGGGACGGTGGTCCGCTAGCAGGTTAGCGGGCGGGGGGTTATAAGGCGAGAGGCCCCCCATACGAGGGGTGTGAGCGAAGCCCCAGCTCAATTTTTATTTGAGGGCAATTGTAGTTTAATCCGGATTAGGGTTTTTTCGCTATATATTTGTAGCGAGGGTTTCTTTCTTTGAAATGCAAGCAATACTGAGAGGTGTGAGGACGAGCGCTGTAACCCTATTCTCCATTGATAGTAAAGCAGGATCTCATCTCACCGGGGACGTAGGCAACCTTGTCGAACCTCGTAAAATCTGTGTGCATTGTTTATTTTGTTTTTCCATTATCTTCTGCATCGTTTTAGGGTTGCGTTTCTACAAATTGGTATCAGAGCTCTAGATTTTCGTTTTCTAGGGTTTACTATCACGATGGCAGGGAAGGGATCGAATGTCAAGTATGACATCGAGAGGTTTAATGGGAAGAACAATTTCACCCTCTGGCGTCAAAGGATGAAGGATCTTCTGATACAACAGGGTTTGGTGAAAACGTTGTTGGGGAAGTCGAAGAAACCTGCAAAAGTTACTGACGAAGATTGGGAAGAGATGGAGGAAAAGGCGGTAAGTGATATTCGATTAAATCTTTCTGATGATGCCCTACAATATGTTGTGGGTATCGAATCTGCACCGCAGTTATGGGCAAAACTTGAAAGCATCTACATGACAAAGTCCTTACCGAACAAGTTATTCGTGAAGAAGCAATTGTATTCTCTACAGATGGAGGAAGGTACGGATCTATTAGAGCATCTTAACATGTTCAATCAGATCGTAAGTAAACTTGCAAACCTGGAGGTTAAGATCGAGGATGAAGACAAGGCATTACTATTGCTGTCGTCGCTCCCAGAATCATATGATCACCTAGTAACGACTCTCTTGTACGAGAAGGAGACCCTTGAGATGGATGAAGTCGCATCTGCCCTCATGTCCAATGATACAAGGAAGAAGACCAATAGTACGAAATCTCAAGGAGAAGGTTTTTTCACAGGTGACAAGGAGCAGGAAAGACGGTGATCAAATCAGAAGGGATCTGGGAAGAGTCGATCGAAATCAAAAGGGGCAAAGACAAAGGTCTCTTGTTACTATTGAAAAAAGGAAGGTCATCTGAAGAGAGAGTGCTTGAAGAGGAAGGCACTTAAAGAAGAAAGGTGTAGATAAGACATCTGAGGAAGCTAGCATGGCTGACAGTTCAGATGGAGATGATGGAGATGTACTCTCTATATCATCAGGTAAGAATCAACCTTCTGATTCTTGGATTTTAGATTCTGGATGTTCATATCACATGTGTCCACATAAGGATTGGTTTGACACATATCAACCATATAATGGTGGGTTTGTCCTAATGGGGAACGATGCCGTATGCAAGACCATTGGGATAGGCACTATCAAAATCAAGATGTTTGATGGGATAGTAAGAACCTTAGCAGGTGTGAGACATGTACCAGAATTAAGGAAAAACTTAATATCTTTGGGGGCACTTGACTCAAATGGCTACAAGTACATAGCAGAAGGTGGAGTTCTCAAAGTTATTAAGGGTGTAATGATTGTCATGAAGGACACTAGCGGGAAACCTATCTGAGACTCATAGGGAATGCAGTTATAGGTGGAGCATCTGTGACTACAGATCAGATGTTGATCTGAATAATACCTATCATGGCATATGCGGTTAGGGCATATGGGAGAAAGAGGATTGATGGAGCTTCATAAAGGAAAATGTTGAAGGGAGTAAAAACTTATAAGCGAACTTCGCAAGTATTGTATGTTGGAAAACGATTGAAGGTTAGTTTCAAAGCGTAAAACATAAGAGTAAAGGGTGCTTGATTATGTACACGATGATGTATGGGTCCTTCAACAATAAAATCTAAAGGTGGGGCGAATACTTGTGACCTTTGTTGATGATTACTCAAGGAAAGTGCGGATCTACTTCATGAAGCATAAAAGTGAGGTGTTCACTAAATTTAAGGAATGGAAGGCTGAGGTAGAAAGGAAGACAGGAAAGAAAATTAAATACTTGAGAACAGATAATGGAGGAGAGTATACATACAAGCCGTTTCTAGAATTGTGCAAAGCTGAAGGGATTACACGTCACTTCACGGTTCCAAAGACACCACAACAAAATGGTGTAGTTGAAAGGATGAACAGAACACTTCTAGAAAGAGCTAGGAGTATGAGGCTGAATGCAGGGTTGAGTAAGAGATTTTGGGCAGAAGCAGTGAACATGGCATGTTTCCTCATCAATAGGTCTCCATCAAAGGCAATTGATTGTAAAATTCCTGAAGAGGTATGGACAGGAAAACCAATAGATTATTTTATTCTAAAAATATTTGGTTGTCCAGCCTATGAGCATGTTGAGAGTGAGCAGCGTTCCAAGTTAGACTCAAAGTCTAAGCAATGTATCTTTCTTGGTTTTAAGAAAGGTGTAAAGGGATTCAAGTTGTGGGATCCAAGTTCACAGAAAGTTATGGTTAGCAGAGACGTTGTGTTTGATGAGTCTTATATAGTGAAGTCAAATTATAATTCACAAGCAGTTGATGAAAATAAAGAAGGTTCTACTGTGCAGGTGGAGTTAGGTGAGTTAGAAATAACAAGAGAGAATGAGTCATCAAGTGACTTACCAGGACAATAGGAAGCAGTAAAGTTCTCTATACTGTGGCAAAGGGTAAAAGGAAGCGTACTCACAAAGCACCTATGAGATACGGGTTTGAGGATATGGTTGCCTATGCCCTCACTGTAGGTACAGGTGATCCATCTTCCTACCATGATGCTTTGAGTGATGCACAACATGATAAATGGATGATAACTATGATGGAGGAAATGGAATCTCTACAGAAAAACAAGACTTGGGAGATTGTGGAAAAACCTAAGGGAAGAAAAATCATTGGGTGTAAATGGGTCTTTCGTAAGAAAGAGGCAGCATCTGAGAAGAAGCGTGAAAGGTATAAGGCCAGACTTGTAGCCAAGGGCTATACACAGAAGGAGGGGATAGACTACAATGAAATATTCTCTCCTGTGGTGAAACACACTTCGATCGGGGTATTACTTGCTTTGGTGGCCATGTATGATTTAGAGCTTGAACAACTTGATGTGAAAACTACATTTCTTCATGGTGACTTGGAAGAACAGATTTACATGGAGCAGCCTGAAGGTTTCAAGGTGCGGGGAAAGGAAGACCATGTTTGTTTGCTTAAGAGGTCGCTTTATGGCCTTAAGCAATCTCCTAGGCAGTGGTACAAGCGCTTTGATTCCCACATGATGAAGATTGGCTACACAAGAAGTGAGTATGATAGTTGTGTTTATTATAAAGTATCAAGTGATAATTCCATTATTTTGTTGATGCTTTATGTTGATGACATGCTCATTGCTGCAAAGAACAAACATGAAATAGTCTCTTTGAAGTCTTTGTTGAGTGCTGAATTTGAGATGAAGGATCTTGGTGCCGCTAAGAAGATCCTTGGCATGGAAATCCTTAGAGATAGAAATACAGTAAACTTTGGGTAACTCGGAAGAGGTATATTGAAAGGTGCTAGGCGTTTCATAATGAAAATGCTAAGCAGTTAGCACTCCGTTATGGTCACTTTAAGTTATCTGAAAGGGAATGCCCTACAACATATGAGGAGGTGGAGCAGATGTCTCAAGTCCCTTATGCTAGCGCAGTTGGGAGTCTCATGTATGCTATGGTTTGTAGCAGGCAGTTTGTCTCATGCGATCGGTGTTGTTAGCATATACATGAGTAATCCAGGGAAGGAGCATTGGAATGCAATTAAGTGGATCTTGAGATATTTGAGCAAGACTAAAGATATAGGTGTTATGTTCGGTGCAAGGGAAGTTCTCTGAAAT
Source organism: Macadamia tetraphylla (assembly GCA_022985045.1). Lineage (NCBI taxonomy): Eukaryota > Viridiplantae > Streptophyta > Magnoliopsida > Proteales > Proteaceae > Macadamia > Macadamia tetraphylla. The sequence continues at coordinate 25,274,792 of CM040974.1, read as the reverse complement.
TGGCGGTTATGTTGATTCGACTATCTTGGTGATTTAGACAAGAGGAGGTCTATTACGAGGTATGTGTTTACATTAGCTAGTGGACCTATATCATGGAGGCGATGCTTGATCTACAATTGCATTGTCCACTCTGAGGAGTACATGGCGCGATTGAGGCTGCCAAGGAAGAATCGTTGGTTTGGCTGGTTCGTGAGTTGGGGTTGGAGCAAGGAGTGCAGTGTTACATTGTGACGTCAGTGCCATACATCTTGCAAAGAATTAGGTGTTTCATACAAGGACAAAGCATATTGATGTGAGATTTCACAAGATCAGGGAGCTTGTGTCAGAAGGCAGTATTCACTTGAGAAAAATTCACACAGATCTCAATCCTGCAGATATGTTTACAAAGCCAGTTACCACAGAGAAGTTCGAGTCCTGTTTGGACTTGATTAATATTACTCATTGTTGAAGATGAGGGACGCACCAAACAGGTGCGGGTTTGTACCTCTAATGAGGTACAATGATGAAGACGTCTACAAGTTATTTTTACAGGAGGCTCGATAGAATTCAAGCCAAGGTGGAGATTGTTGGTGTATGATGTCTTGTATTCCGTTGCAGTTTAATCCAGGGAGTACTGGAGCAGCACCTAGACAGGCAGGACGGCGGTCTCCCTGCATAGCAGGGGGTGTAGGGGGGCGAAGCCCCCCGCTCGAATTTTTTTATTTGAGGGCAATTGTAGTTTAATCCGGATTAGGGTTTTTTTCCACTATATATTTGTAGCGAGGGTTTCTTTCTCTGAAATGCAAGCAATACTGAGAGGTGTGAGGACGATGTAACCTATTCTCCATTGATAGTGAAGCGGATCTCATCTCACGGGGCGTAGGCAACCTTGCCGAACCTCGTAAAATCCGTGTGCATTGTTTATTTTGTTTTCCATTATCTTCTGCATCGTTTTAGGGTTGCGTTTCTACAGCCAAGGAGATCAGAATAGGCTAGTGGTTCAGAACGCGTGAGCAGGGTTGGAACTATGTCACGAAGATCTTTGCGGAGAGCACGGAGAATATGGAGATAGATGTCAGTTTGTTTCAGAGGGGAGCCAACAGCAGCGAGCTCGTCAGAGAGAGATTTGGCTTGTTGCATAAGACTGGTGATAGATTCGTCAGACTTCTGAGAGAGATCCTGAAGTGCAAGATTGAGTGACATAATCCAGGTATTCGACGCAGAGCCATAGGCAGCGCAGAGAGAGTCCCAGATTTCTTTGCTCATATCTTTGTCGATGAGGAGAGGGAGAGCTTCATTGGATAAAGAAGAGATAAGAAGACTCATTATCAAAGAGTCTTGGTCATCCCATTCAGAGACAGTAGGGAGATCTGTGGGTCTAGGTTTAGTGCCATCGAGATGGCCAAACAATTTTTGTCCCTTGAGAAAGGGCCATATTTGAGCACGCCCAAATAGAAAATTCTTGGACGTGAGTTTTATTGAGACAAAGTGATGAGCACCCATGATCGCAGGTTGGGAGGGCTTGGGAGTAGAAGAAGGAGAAGAAGCTTCAATGGTGGGAAGTTCCTGCGACATGGTGATGCGATAGAGGAAGAGAGGAGAAAAAAAAAAAAAAGGGAGAGAGAGGGGTGATGGCCTATTAGGCTCTTGATACCATATTGAATAAGAGAATATGTCTTGTGTTTCATTTACTAGGTAATAGTATATATACATGAGTACATGAGATAATAGGTTAATTTAGTTACCTATGGAAGATCGGATTACAATCTGATTCTTCTAAGAGTAACAATACACAATTTCTATGTTTCCAACTATAGAAGATAGGATAATAAGAAATCTGAGATCTTGTGGAGCTTGATATCACATGTGAGATTGTGATGCTGATGTGGAAATCTTATCACCCAAGTATCTGTGAGCTGGAGCGTTGATCAATACTGGACAATACTAGGTTAGATATGTTTGTGATAGGGAAGGGAGAGGAGGTAGCCATGGAAAAAAAAATTTCAGGTGGTAACGGAAGGTGGCTCTGATACCATGAAAGTAATGCAGAAGTTGATGTTTTATTGACATATGTAGTGTCGTATTTATAATACAGTAGGAGTCCAGTTCCAGTGAATAAAGTTGGAACTAAATCACCTATTCTCAAGTGGTTGAGTTGAGACTAAGCACTATACTTGAGGGAACTACAATTTGTTACAAAACCGTGTACAGCTGGTGTTGACTAGTTCAAGGACTTCAGTTATCACTTAGCAGGATGAGCCGCGGCCTCCCTTGAGTCATCCTTCTTGTGAGTTGCACCGGGCCTTCCATGAAAAACCCGCAGCCTTGGGTCTCCATTACCATACTCAAGGCCGCAAGTTGATGCTTCATCTCCCTCCGCCTCGTCTATCTCTGCTCATTGATCCCACCAGCCGCCATCATCACTTTCTTTTCCATCCCTAAAAAATCGAAACTTCTCTCTCATGATCGCCATAGTGTTTCGGTCCTCTAAAACGTTTCAATTATAATTGATCATTTAAAACTTCTGCCCTTATTACTTTCAGTTACCTTCTACATATACATGTTAGTGCCAGAGAGAGAGAGAGAGAGAGAGAAGAGAGATGTGCAAAATGCTAGGACCTTCATCATACATAACAAGCTTAAGATGGATATGACTTTTACAAGCAAAGGTAAATGTATACAACCAATTCTGTGACGTGCGTAGGACACTGAAGACTACGTAATAAGTAAATGAAGCATACACATCGGTTGACCAACTGTGCAACTTGAGTTCTAAACAAAATAAAATCCAGAAACCAATGTTACCGAACAACTCACATCTCATTTTCATAGTATTTATACATTTGGACCAGCAGTTATGGGGGGAGCCGAATGGCCTATACCAGGGCTGTGACCAGGTGATGTGGGTCGAAAATATTCTTCATTGTGATTTCCATTTTCGCCACTCCAGTTGTTGTTGCTGCTGCTGCTCTCGAAGAAACTTTGGCATTTCTTACATGCCGGATTCTTCTCTTCTTTCAATTCCCTTCCCTCACAAGAGAGAGTTTCATAAGAAAGAATCAAGACAAGAAGAAACACATTTGCACACATGAACTTAGTGTTGGCCATAAGGAAAGGTAGAAGAAGAGAAAGAAATGAATGAAATATTGATGGAGTTAGAACTTAGAAGCCTTCTTAGAATATGGAAGCTACAAAGAGAGAAAGAGAGGATGTGAGAGTGAGAAGTAAGCAAACAAGATGGCCAGAGCCTACAGTCCTCATTGGTGTTCCCTTAACTATTTATATAAGGTGGGTGAGAGAGAGAAAGAGAGAGAGAGAATTTTAATTTGGGTGGTCTTTGGGGAAGAACACTGCGTATCTTAGCCGGACAGAGGGAGAAGCCGAGAATGAAGGGTTGAGGACCCCTTTCCCTTTCCCTTTCATCTCCTCTACATTTTTTTGCAGTCCCATTTCAAAGGTGGTTGTTTGTTCTTTTTAAGGTTTGACCGTTTGTGAAGTTTTAAGCCAGCAAATTAATTTTTTATTCAGTTTTGAAATTTAGTTGTTCAAGGCTTCCCCACCACCACTACCTTGTATCAAAAGATGAGTGGATATTTCTTCTTCTGCTACGACCCACTTGGAGAAATATACTTTTAATTTTAAGTGGATGGCTTCCAAGCTTAGGGATTGTTCTCATTCCACAACTCAATTATTTGCAAATATCATCTACGCAAGTGAGTTGGATGATGAGAAGTAGCAACTGTTTGGTAGGGAAGTCCCTGTCACAAAGGTGTGACACGTGTCTTTAGAACAGAGGATCAGAGTGCATCAATTGAGTGCCTGCATGACACGTGTTTCACAAATGGCTAGACTAAGCTAGTGCTTGGGACTTTGAATTGGGACCAGAATAGGCCACCTAGTATTCATGCCCATGAATGGCTGACAAAAAAGGGGAATTAGATTTGCTTGACAATCAGTGTGTGCAATGGGAAGTGAGAATCAATAGAACTATCTGTCCATCCTGTTGGAAGAAAATTCTTCCCGCCTTTGAGGGGACGGACCCTGCGATATGAACTATATTATGAAATGACTCATAATGTGAAACACTTTTTCAACCTTTGAAACTGGGGTCTCTCTCTTTTTCACATATATGTTGCTAGTGGACGTCTCTAAGAATTTTAGTCAGGGAGATAAGGAAAAAAATAGCTCCCCCCATGCTCAGGAGCCAGTCAGAAGGAAGATAGATGGTTAACAAACAAAATTTGGCTGCTGTTGGCAACTCTTGTTGGCAGTCAAAGAAATAGAATCTAGAAAGGTATTTTTGAAAATACTATAATCTAGGAGGGTATTTATGAATCTAAAGGGAAAGGTGAAATATTTCATTTCTTTGACTACCAGTAGGGGATTGTAGCTACTCGGTTGTAAGTTGGGTAACAACCAAATTTTTTCCATGATTAATTGGTAAAAGAAAGATGTCAAATTATTATTTTAATTCTAATATAATAATCAGAGACGAGTCATTTCTTATGAGGAAAACAACATGCCATCGAAAGAAAATACGGTGAGAGGCAAGAGTAGCACAAAGGCGGTGGCTAGGGTTTTGGGTGGAGGCCATCCTCCTGATCTAGGAAGGCAGCCCTTGCTTATGGTGATTTAGCAACCTCGTCCTTTACACTCTGTGCAAAATGAGGTTGTAGTGGCCTGCTATGAGAATCTCGATTCTGCAAGAAAGGAACAAGATCAGATCGAGGTTTGTGGAGAAGAGGTTGCTCCTAAGAAATCCTGTTCTATGGTGGTTGGAGCGATTTTGCAAATGTGGACCAAGTCCCTGAGCCTATTCACGGTGGTGCTTGCACCAAAATCGTTATACCACAGGATGCTTATGAGAATGGTTGAATTGATATAGGTTTCCTTTGATAGGTAGGGCAATTTTCCATATTATATGCATGGATGATGTTAGAAGGGAAGCAAAGGAGTCTTGGAGTTTGAAAGGGGGTGTGCTGATGGCAACAATGGGAAAAGGATACAATCTTTTCCAATTCGAACTAAAAGTAGACATGGCTACAGTGTGGAGGCAAAGTTCTACAAAGGTGTGTGGTCAAATAATCAGGTTCCAGTATGAAAACGTGATTTTGACATCCATGTGAAGAATGTTCTTACGAACCTAGTGTGGATTCAATTTCTTGATCTACCACTAGAATATTGGGAAGAGAGAATTCTTCTATCCATGGACAAGACTATAGGCAGGTAGTGTCCCTTGGCAGGCATACAAAAGTGGTTCGATGTGGAACTTTGGTTGTATTCCAATAGAAGTGGAGATTGATGCGAAAAGGATAGAAGAAATTCAAGTGGAGAGAGCAAAAGGGTCATTCCATTTTGTGGGCTGATGAAGAAATCACAACTGCCATTCATTAGCTATAGCTTACAAGGGCATCACCTTGTAACAATATGCTCCCCATGGAGTGGTGAAGGCTGTCTTTTCACGATCCTCTGGATGCATGCTCACTTGATTGTATCCTGAGAATCCATCCATAAATTATAACAAGGCATGCCCTGCTGTGTTGTCAACCAATACATCAATGTGAGGTAATGGGAAGTCATTCTTAGGGCTCACCTTGTTAAGATCTTAGAAATCTATACACATTCATACCTTGCCATCTTTCTTTGGTACTGGTACTATGTTGGCCAACCATTGGGGTGCTTCACCACTTGTAGAAACCCTGCATTCCACTGTTTCACAACTTCTTCTCTGATCTTTTCACTCCATTCTGAACGTATTCTTTTGAGCTTCTGTTTGACTGGTTTTTCCCCAAGGTAAGTCGACAAACGATATGGTACGATATTGGGGTCGACCCCAGGCATATCCTCATAAGACCAGACAAAGACTTTAGTGAACTCTTTCAAAAGACTGATCATCTATTATGTTTCTTCATCATCCAGGGTAGTACCAATTTTTACCTCTTGAGGGCATTGGTCGATTCCTAAATTAATAACCCGGGTATCCTCACAGATGGGTAAGACTTTCTTTTGTTTGCATTATTTTATTAGATCATGATATTTGTTAAGATCATCATCAGAAAAAGGAGGCAAGTCATACTTGGAATCAAAAAATTCATTCATAAAAGAAGTAATAGACTCGACATACATGGACTCTGGACTTTCTTCACGAGGGAAGACAGACACGTAATCATAAATAGAAGACTCAACATCAGACTCGACTACAGACTCGATGAATGACTTGATGCTTTTGTCAGTGGTATTTAGGTTGGTTAACTCAGTAGCATGAGTAAACTTGAAGTGTCACACCCCGTTCACGCAGAACCGAACTGGTGACAGGGTTAACTCTGGTTAACCCAAACCTGCCAGGATCATCTGATACAGTATCCAACCACAGCATACACACAACTAAGAAAATGTTCAACAGTTCAGCGGAAGACTTAATTTATCTGTAAATATGCCTGATATACTTGATACCCAAATTGTAATACATAGTTAAGTACATGTGGGCCCGTGGGCATGATATTTACACAAAAAGAATACAATTTACATATCAAGTACATAGAAGGGGTTGTTAAAAGAATAAAAAAGTAACCCTGTATGGAGTCACTGCTGTGGTCCCACAGCACAACCCTCGCACGTACAATCCGTGCCGTGCTCATATTCCTCAGGGACCCACCAATCCTCCTCGGGGAATTCCACTGTGGGGCCCGACCCTTGATCCTCAGGCTGGTAACCTACAAAATCATCTAAAAGAGGTGCATACGTGGGATGAGCTCACTAGCTCAGTAAGTGAAAAGAAGGACCACACAACAGTCCAGACAACAATCACAATCATATGCACTATATGCTATGCAATCCATTTTAAATCACATCCACCTAAACAACATTACTAAGTCTTGGGTTTAGTGCTACTACAACCACAGTGTGCGTATGCTCCGGGTAAGAGCCGTGAACTCCATCCCGCGATACGTCCATAGGGTTGTCGGAGAAGGCCCACCGTGAGTACTCGGAAAAGTAAAGCATGCCGACCACCGGCTCTCAACATAAAAGTAAATGACAGAAAATAAAGGTGCTGACTCCAGTAATTTAAAAGCAGTATGATTGGCCCTCTTGAATATACCACCGGGGTTGCCGATTGTCCTAATGACCAGTCGGGCATTTGTCTAACTGCCACAGTGACCCGACAACCATGACCACTGCTTTCCACTGTGATATGCAAAGCCCTATTGTGCTTGGCTCCTTTGGGGAGTTTAGAATATGAGAACATCAATGACTGAACCGCATATGTTGCCCCTATTACTTGTGACAGATGCATCAGATCTATCTCGATCGGCACTTGCACATTGGTGAGGGACTTTAAGACTGCTTGATGGTGTGAAGGGGAGGCCATCAATAAACCCCAAATTGAGATATTGGCCTGGGCCTTCTTAAGCTGAGCTAAGACTGGATTCTCTGGTTCTTTCTTCAAGCCACTTGTTCTAGATTCATTGGTCCTTGATTGTTCTACTACTGAGGGCTTGCCCTTGTAGTCTCTTCCACTTCAAGTCTCCATTACACTGATAGGTTTCTTTATAATAATCTCAGTGGGATAGCGATCCTCATCATCACTATTTATTAATGTAATTATCCCTACCGTAGGATCATCCTCTTCTTCAGATACTCCTTCCCTGCTTGGGGTGGGAAGTCGAGGGCCTCCATAGATATCAAGAGCCTTAGATCGTAATTTCTTAACTAGATTGGATAGGCGTTTGACCCCTGTATCTATCATTTCTGCAAGTGTGTCATGTCCACCTACTTTTTCAAGGTTTCCTAATTGCTCGGTGTAGTAGTGTTCACTGATTGCCACTTCACCAACATTTCATCAATTTTATCAACTTCGAGTTTTATCTCAACCAAGCGCCCATAGACATTACTCATGTGCTCTACTATAGGGTTTGCTTCGCCTTCAATAATGATCTCATATCCTTCACTATCTTCTGAATATGATGGCGGCTCCTCCCCTCCCATGTGGATCATGAGTGCTGATTAGATAACATCTGTGGGGTCAGTCATTATGTCATCTTCACCAATTGCACACAGAATATCCTTCAGGATCTCTAGGTGAATAATACCTAGATTCATCATCTTCATTATTATTCCACGGTCCCTGGTAATCATTGTCATCCCAGTACTGGTACTCATCATCACTTGGAGAATCAGATTCATCCCCATCATCCCTATCCTCACTTTTATCCTATTGTCATCGTCATTGTCCTCTTCTTCACTGATTTCTTCCTCACTTGGTTCTTCATCAGATTTCTTATGACCATCGAATTCTCCCGCATCCAAACGTTCATAGTATTCAAAGCGTATGGATCGAAAGATTTCCATAGGGTCAGACTTGACCTCTTTGGCTCGAAGCCTGATCAGACTAGACTCATCATCTTTTGTGTCACTCCCTATATGGATTAGGGAGGCATGCTCTTTGATTTGTTCCCCTATTACCAATGCTATTACTGCTCGAGGGTTATTTGTGACTTCTTTAATTGTCTCCGGATTGTCCTCCTGAGGTATGTTTGTTTGAATTAAAGAAGTGGGATCACTATCTTGATTTTCTCTTAAGACATTCACCAAACCTGTTGATGAGGTTTTCTTTGGAGAATCTGGTAATGTAAGTATATCCTTCCAACTATACCTGCCAATCAATCCTTCTTTTGTGTTATCGACTGAACCTTGAGAATGGGAATGTTATAAGGGTGATGAGGGATATGAGGCGGGGTGATATGAGGGTGATGTGATGTAGGAGATAGAGTGTTGTGATGAAGATAGGGGGTGGTAAGATGATGATGAGGCTCCTTCTCCTTGATGGTGTGGTGAAGGATGATGGTATGGTGGAGGTTGGTAGTAGGGTGGAGGTTAAAGATATGGTACAGTGGATTCTCCTATTGATGATGAAGAAGGAATGGCGGATGTCTGATCTTGTAATTCTTCTTCTGATGATTCTTCTATCTTGGAATTTCTAATGGCTTTGGCCCTTTGCCTCATGACTTTCCTATAGGCATGGGCATTTATGTGATTCTTCTGAGCTCTCTGTGTGATTAGTTGAGTGGGATTACTCTCTGTTGCTTTTTCTTCTAGGTTGTACATATGACTAGAGTGAGGATCCCTAAAATCATAGAACATGGGATGACAGAAGTGTCTATCTGCATAGTACGTGTAGAGGACCCTTCGGAAAGAGTTGCACTCCTTTCGACAAGCCTCCTTAATATAGCTGATGGTATGACCTACTATTTCCAGAGGGATGGACAATCTTTTCCCAAGCAACAAATTCTCTTTCCACTTATTATGCCTCCCGATATGGTACTTCTTGGAGTCTCTAATGAGATGAGTTGCATTGAAGAATCAAGGATCCCAATCTAGCCGATCATTTACCATTGACAAGATATTGATGGTTCCTTGATTTGGGAGTGGATTGGTATTAATATTGGGATGCTGTTTGACCTTGACCTCAATAGTCCCATTATTTACCAAATCCTGGATTGCATATTGAAGACCTAAGCATCTTTCAGTGGTATGCCCCTTCTGAGTGTGGTAAGCACAATATTTATAGTCCCTGTACCAAGCTGGGGGAGGGTTGATGATTACCCTTGGAGCCACTGTCCCCAGCAACCCTTATTTCTTTAGCTTCTCATACACTACGGCCACAGGCATTCCCAAATCAGTGAACTATCTCCTTAGGCGAGGAGCCTTCTGAATAGGAGCATCTGCTTGTATCACAAAAGGTTGTGAAGAGGTGATGGGTGATACTGACTGTTGGACCGTGCCTACCACATTAGTTTCGGGATCCTTTCCTCATCCAACTCTGGTGTTCTTTCCCACATCTTAAGAGGAACCTTGATACTGGGCATCCCCTAGGATTCTGTTTTCAACATGTGTATCGGTGGCTATTAAGGTAAAAGTATGCATATGTTAGTAGTAGAGAACATCATAATAAGGCTTAAACAAAATTTCAATCAACATTTCCACTTGTTCTACTTCAGAAGATCGGTCTACCATCTTGGTGGCCTTATCTCTAAACCTCATTAAGAAAGGTGGTGAATCCTTCTTTGGCTGCTGTCTCAATGTCTCAAGTTCCCAACGCTTTACATTCACTTCGGTGTTGTATGAGTACTGCTTGGTGAAGGCTTTCACCACTGTTGTCTAATTCTAGGTTTGGGCGACTTCAACTGTGTGACCCACCTTAATGCTAGCCCTGATAGAGTTAACATGAAAGATTGTCCCATTTGTATGTTAGCAAGCTGCCATGATTTGGCGATGCTGATGAAAACTTTGAGATGAGCCTTGGGGTCCCTTGACTAGTCAAATCTATTGGTCTGCGATTTGAACTTCTTGGGAATCCTTACCCTAGAAAAGAAACTCATCTCATCAGAATCCACCACTTGACTTTTTGAACTCTTTCTTGTTAAATGGTGAGGATGTTCAAAAGTGTAATACGAGAATATTATTTGATCTCAAAATGTCATAAAGTGTGCGGACCTCCTCGTGGGTTTTGGCACTATTACGAACATCCTTATCATTTAATAATACCCCACACTCTTGTACGGGTAGCAGCTACCATTTGCTCTAAGAATACTCTCCATGACATGCATTGACCTCCTCGAGGGTGCAGGCATGATAGGGAGTCCCTCGCCAAATGATTTCACTTCAAGCATGATGCATTATGCGGTTAGCGAATACAATTATAAACATGGCATTAACCAAACATATTTTTAAACAGATGTGGTGGAAAATGTCCTTGCATTTAATGGTAGCATCTAGTGTCGGAAGCTTGACATGTCCCCAGTGGAGTCGCCACTGTGAGGGTAGTAGTCGAAAAAAGACCTTTCGCATTCGGCCCTCTCTCCTCTCTTTCTCTTTCTTAGGGAGGGGTGTGTCATGTGTGCTTACCCACGGGCCCCCCACTGCTGTATCGCCACTTGAAGATACGTGGGGGCCTATTTTACAGGAGTGTAGAGGTTGTTATTGAGATGGGGATTTGATGATGGTCCCATACGGGGGATTGGGATCATACAAAAGGGTTTGGAGTCACCACCTAGGATTATAGGTCTAGGACCTAGGGGTGGGCCCAATTCTTAGGAAAAGGGCCTAGAAATTTTTTTGGTCCAGCGATTTAGGGTACGTGTCAGGTTGCAGAATTAGGAAGGTGTTAGGCACCCAATCTTCCCAATTCAACCGGTCTTCCTACTAGATGCTTAAGAACGATCATTTTTCATAATTTATTCATATTCCACAGGCATAGCTAAGTTGTCACACATATATAAATTGACTGAATTTAAATAATTATGTACACTAAAACTAGGTCAATATGAAGTCTACATTATACTAATTTGGGTGAGAAGTTATACCTGAGCTTGACCCCTGTTTCGGGTCAGGAGGGGTGGAGCCGCTATTAGTGCCAACACAAACTTTCTTATGAATTCTCCTGGCTCTGGGGAAGATGGTCTTGACCTCCAACTTTATTTTTTGAGAGATGCTGACTGTAATAATATTCGGACAGAGTTCTGGTTAGGAACGGTTACTTTCGGACTTTGGCTGAGGTGTCAATTTGGTAGAGCTTCCACTAGAGATGGGTTTTGGATTTTGGTTGAGGTGGCACTCTGATAGAGCTTGCGTTGGGGATAGGCTATGGGAGGGCTAGGCTGAGGTGGCACTCTGGCAGAGCTTCCGCTAGGAATAGGCTATGGGAGGGCTAGGCTGAGGTGGCACTCTGGTAGAGCTTCCGCTAGGAATAGGCTATGGGAGGGCTTAACGAAACTCAAATGATTGAAGAACTTCGAAGGCCCGAAGAACACTTCAAAGAATTGAATAACACTTCAAATCTATGAAGATCACTTTAAAGATTTGAAGAACCTCAAAAGGGGGGAGGACTAAGGCGAAGTTTCTCCTACACAAATGCTCACTCAAAAAATTCAGATGATTGAAGAACTTCGACAATTCGAAGAACACTTCGAATCTTATGAAGATCTCTCAGTAGACTTGAAGAACCTCAAGGGGGGAGGGGAGGAGAGAGGGCAGAGCTTCTCTACAAGGGATGCTCACTAGGAGGCTTGAGTGTGAAAGACCAAAGGGAGGGAGGTATTTATAAATTTTTTGGACTAATGGGAAGGAAAGAGAGATTTCCTTAGCCAATGAGGTTAAAAAGTGAATTTTTGGGCCAACAGGGTGATGGAAAATTTTCTTTGGCCAATAAGGTTTAAAGATGCTTTTTGGGCCAATGAGGTGAAAAGATGCTTTTTTTTTCCAATGGGGTGAAAGGGGTAATTTTTTGACTAATGGAAAAAAAGATGCTTTCCTGGCCAATAGTGTGAAAATACACTTTTTTAGGCCAATGGAAGGTCACGGTGTAGGGTACGCTAGCGGGGCAGTGTGGAGTACATAAGCAGGTGAAGAGGGAATCCCCTACAACTCCGGTCATTGAAATGAAGATTCTGGCCACCAACGGGGGCACACAGGGCTCAACGACAGCGAGGGGGGCAGGGCAGGGATGCGCAGGGCAGGGCAGGGGCACGTGAGGCAGGGTGGGGGCACGAGAGGCAGGGCAAGGGCATGAGGGGCAGGGCGGGGGTGTGCGAGGTAGGGTAGGGGTGCACGGGGTAGGACAAGGGCACACGAGGCAGGGAGGGGGCAAGTGGGACAAGGGCACGCGGGCAGGGCAGGGGGCATACTAGGCAGAACAGGGGTGCACGAGGTAGGGCAGGGCAGGGGCACGTGAGGCGAGGTAAGGTAGGGGCACGTGCATGGTAGGGCAAAGGTGCGTGTGGGGTAGGGCTTGGGTAAGGAGGAGGCAGGGTAAGGATGCACGCAGGGCAGGGCAAGGGTGCGGATGCTCGTGGCCAAGTATGAGTGCTTATATGGATGGGGTTTGGGCACTAATGGCAAGGTGTGGGTGCGTGCATGAGTGGGGTGGCAAGGTGTGGGTGCTTACATGGGCGGCGTTTGGGTGCTCATGGTGTAACTTCTGGGAATGTTTGTAGGAGATCGAATGGTCCGATTTTGACATACCATATATCATTGAAATCGTGATTCCGAGTACTATCCATCTATATAGTCACTTGGGACTGGATTCCTTCATAATTGGAGCCTTCTTTTCTCTCGCATGGGATTTTTGGGTGAGTATGGAATGTTTCTGGGTTAGATTACGTCAGTTAATTATCAACTCTGTAGATCAGAAGCAAGAAGTCGCGTCCAAGATCCGTAAGTCATCATAGCCGGGGGAGGGTGAAAAAATTGGGTGTCTATAGATCACATTGCCACTTCTAGGAAGTGAATCATGAAAATCCTTGTTTGGAATATTAGAGGTAAGAAGAAGCCAGCTGCTAGGCTTACCTTAAGTAATATTTTGAGGGAGAAAAATCTGGACTTTTTGTGTATTGTGGAGCCTATGATTGAGAGCTATGCCTTCCCAAGTTGTTATTTATTAAACGGGGTTTTGATGCAGATTTCATACATATTAGGAGAACTGACAAAGTTCCAAACATTAGGATTCTGTGGAAAAGGAATATCCAATGTCTGATAGTGATCTCTGAATCTGACCAGCATATTTCCCTCTTGATGGAGTGGTTGTAGAGTACAATATTTAATTTAGTGTGCATGCTAACTGCTTTTGGGTAGCGAGAAGAGATTTATGGGCTAACCTAGTGGAAACCCTATTGCTCTTTCTCCTTGATTGGATGTTGGGGATTTCATCGACACCTTGGAATCCCATGAGAAGAGGGGGCCAGCTGCTTTTAATATGAGATTGTGAGGGTAGTGGTTAGAAATGGACTTATGCATCAATTCCGTCCTCTCTCCTCTCTTTCTCTTTCATGTGAGGGAGGGGTGTGTCGTGTGTGCTTACCTTATGGGCCCCGCACTGCCGTATCACCGCTTGGAGATACATGGAGGCCTATTTCCTAAGAGTGTAAAGTTCGTTATTTGAGACGGGGGTTTGATGATGGTCCAAGATAGGGATCGAGATCATACAAGGGGTTTGGAGTCACCACCTAGGATTATGGGCCTGGGACCCGGGGGTGGGCCCAATTCTTGAAAAAGGGCCCAAAAGTTGGTCTGGTCCAGAGATTTAGGGTAAGTTTTAGGTTACAGAATTGGGAAGGTGTTAGGCACCCAATCTATCCGATTAAACCAGTCTTCCTACTAGATGCTTAAGAATGAACATTTTCCACAATTAATCCTATTCCGCATGCATAGCTAAGTTATCACACATATATACATTGACCGAATTTAAATAACTATGTACACTAAAACAAAGTCTATATAATGTCAACATTGCGCTAATTCTATTGAGAAATTATACCTTAGCTTGACCCCTGTTTTGGGTCAAGGGGGTGGAACCCCTAGTTGATGCTGGTACAGGCTTTCTTGTGGATTCTCCTGGTGGGAAGATGGTCTTGACCTCCAACTTCCTTTCTCGAGAGATGCTGACTGTGATGATATTCGGGTAGAGTTCCGATTGGGAACGGTTACTCCTGGATTTGGGTTCGGATAGAGCTTCAGCTAGGGAAGGCTAGTTTTGGGTTTCGACTAAGGTGGCACTCGGACAAAGCTTCCACTGGGGATAGACTATCAGAGACCTAGGTTAAGGTGGCACTCGGACAGGGCTTTAGCTGGGAATAGGCTATTGGAGGTCTAAGCTGAGGTGGCGCTTGAACAAGGCTTCCGCTGGGGATAGGCTATCAAAGGGCTACGCTGAGGTGGCACTCGGACAAAAATTCTGTTAGGGATAGGCTATCAGAGGGCTAGGCGGGAACTTTCCTAAAAATCTCACTCAAAGAAAGCAAAGGATTGAAGAGTCTCGAAGGCTCAAAGAACACTTCAGATCTTATGAATATCTCTCTAAAGACTTGAAAAACTTCAAGGGGGGAAAGGGGAGGAGAAAGGGTAGAGCTTTGCTACCATGGATTGCTCACTAAGAGACTTGGATTGTTGTTGTGTCCAAAATCCAAAGGAGAGGCTATTTATAGAATTTTCAGACCAATAAGGAGGAGAGAGAAAATTTCTCAACTAATGGGGATTAAAAGTAATTTTTCTCAACCAATGGGTGAAAGTAAAAAATTTTAGACCAATGGGGTGAAGGGCAATAAAAATAGCCAATCGGGTGAAAGGTACCTTTTTTTACTAATTATGGGAAAAGTTCCTTTTTGGACCAATGGGAGGCCGCAATGTAGGGTACGCTAACAGGGCAGTGTAGGGTACATAGGCAGGTGAAGAGGGAATTCCTTCTTCGATTCAATCATTGGAAGGGGATTTGATCGTTGGTGGGAATGACAGAGGTCACGGCAGGGGTGCTCAAGATCCAGCAAGGGTGCTGGGGCTCCAGCATAGCCGCAGGAGCTCCAACATAGGTGTTGGGGCTCCGATAGTGGGGTTGGGTTGCTACATAGGTGCGGGAATGGGTTAAGAATGCACGGGACTCAATTGGGAATGTGCGGGACTCAATCGAGAATACATGGAACTCAACCAGGAATGCATGGGGCTTAGTCCTGTGCACGTGGGGCTTGGTTGCATGCACGCGAGGCTTGGTGGTGGGCATGCCAGGCTTGGTTGTGTGCACGTGGGGCTTGGTGGCATGCATGCGAGGCTTGGTGGTAGGCACTCAAGGCAAGGCATGGGTGTTCTCATGGGCGGGTTTGGGCATTCAAGGCAAGGCATGGGTGCTTGCATGGGCGGGGTTTGGGCACTTAAAGTGTGATTTCCAAGAATGATTGTGGGAGATCCGTTGGTCTGATTTTGACGTACCATATGTAGTTAGAATCATAATTTTGAGCACTATACATTTGTGTGGTCACTTTGATCGGATTTCTTAATATATGAAATGTCATAATTGGACCCTTCTTTTCTCTCATGGTGGTTTTTTAGGAATTTTAGGTGAGTGTGGAATACTCCTAGGAATAGCTACCTCAATCAGTTATCATCTCTGTTGATTGAAAATAAAAGTCGCATCCAAGATCCATATGTCATCATAGCTAGGGGAGAGTAACAAAATTGGGTGTCTATAGAATACCCCTCTTTGGTCGAGGCCTGTGCCAACAACCGAAAGGCAAAGAAAAGAATTATCACATTTTGTCATCCGGAGCATATATTGCCGTCATCTTGCTCACAATGAGTTGAACGTGCAACAAGTAATATCTCTTAACTATTTTAAAGTTGAGGACTTACCTGGGCCACTGATGACAGGAAAGAAATTTGAGCCATTTTGATCCTGTTATGAAATGTTGAACCATTGTTTTGCAGAGATTTGAGCCATCCCTGCAGAAAATGTTAGTATCCGAAATATGTTCTTCCTAGGCTGGACTTCCATATGCCAGTCCTAGGGATTCATCTTTTGCAGAGATTTGAGCCCTTCATATAGAAAATTTTGGTATATGAAAAATGTTCTTACTAGGCTGGACATCCATCCGCCAGTCCTAGGAATTGTCCATCATTTGTAGAGATTTAAGCCCTCCTTGCAGAAGATGTTAGAACATGAAAAATGTTCTTCCTAGGATGGACTTCCATCCGCCAATCCTAGGGACTAATCCATCATTTGCAGAGATTTGATCCCTCCCTGTAGAAGATGTTCGCATATGAAAAATGTTCTTCCTAGGCTGTACTTCCATCCGCCAGTCCTAGGGACTGATCCTTCATTTGCAAAGATTTGAGCCCTCCCTACAAAAAATGTTAGTGTATGAAAAATGTTCTTCCTAGGCTGGACTTCCATCCACGAGTCCTAGGGACTGATCCATCATTTACAGAGATTTGAGGCCTCTCTGCAGAAGATGTTAGACATGAAAAATTTTCTTCTTAGGCTGGACTTCTATCCACCAGTCCTAGGGACTGATCCATCATTTGTAGAGATTTGAGCCCTCCCTACAGAAGATGTTATCATATGAAAAATGTTCTTCCTAGGCTGGACTTCCATCCACAGTCCTAGGGACTGATCCATCATTTGCAGAGATTTGAGCCCTCCCTGCAGAAGATGTTAGAACATGAAAAATGTTCTTCCTAGGCTGGACTTCCATCTGCCAGTCCTAAGGATTGATCCATCATTTGCAGAGATTTGAGTCCTCCCTACAGAAGATGTTAGCGTATGAAAAATGTTCTTCCTAGATTGGACTTCCATTTGCCAGTCCTAGGGATTGATCCATCATTTGTAGAGATTTGAGCCCTCCTTGCAGAAGATGTTAGCACATGAAAAAAGTTCTTCTCAGGCTGGACTTTCGTCCACTAGTTCTAGGGATTGATCCATCATTTGTAGAGATTTGATCCCTCCTCGAAGATGTTAGCATATAAAAAATGTTCTTCCTAGGCTGGACTTCCATCCGCCAGTCCTAGGGTTTGAACCATCATTTGCAGAGATTTGTGCCCTCCCTGCAAAAGATGTTAGTACATGAAAAAAGTTCTTCCTAGACTGGACTTCCGTCC
Organism: Macadamia tetraphylla; assembly: GCA_022985045.1. Lineage (NCBI taxonomy): Eukaryota > Viridiplantae > Streptophyta > Magnoliopsida > Proteales > Proteaceae > Macadamia > Macadamia tetraphylla. The sequence goes on along the minus strand of CM040974.1, from coordinate 25,257,395 downwards.
GCCAGTCCTAGGGATTGATCCATCATTTACAAAGATTTGGGCCCTCCCTACAGAAGATGTTAGCATATGAAAAATGTTCTTCCTAGGTTGGACTTCCATCCGCAGCCCTAGGGTTTGAACCATCATTTGCAGAGATTTGTGCCCTCCCTACAAAAGATGTTAGTACATGAAAAAAGTTCTTCCTAGGCTGGACTTCCGTCCACCAGTCCTAGGGATTAATCCATCATTTACAGAGATTTGAGCCCTCCCTGCAGAAGATGTTAGCATATGAAAAATGTTCTTCCTAGGCTGGACTTCCATCAGCCAGTCCTAGGGTTTGAACCATCATTTGCAGAGATTTGTGCCCTCCTTGCAGAAGATGTTAGTATATGAAAAATGTTCTTCCTAGGTTGGACTTCCATCCGCCAGTCCTAGGGATTGATCCATCATTTGCAGAGATTTAAGCCCTCCCTGTCAGAATATGTTAGAACATGAAAAATGTTCTTCCTAGGCTGGACTTCCATCAGCCAGTCCTAGGGATTGATCCATAAGCTCGGGTCACTTGGAGCTGATTCAATGAGATTGGATCTTTTCTTGAGTGGGGCTCTTGATCTTTGAATTTTGGTCTTTGATTTGGAATTTTGATCTAAGCTCTTTGAATTTTGAGTCTTGATTTGGAATTTTGATTCTTTGTTTTTTTTTTTTTTTTTGACTTGGAATCGTGATTTTTTTGCTTTCTTGTGCTTGATTTGGATTCTTTTGATTTTGACTCTTGATTTGGAATTTTAAATTTTGAGCCTTGATTTAGAATCTTTTGATTTGGAATTTTGAATTTTGAGCCTTGATTTAGAATCTTTTGACTTTGGCTTTTGATTTGAAATTTTGAATTTTGATTTGGAATCTTTTGATTTTGACTCTTGATTTGGAATTTTGATGCTTGAGCCTTGATTTAAATCTGTGTGGTAATTTCCATCTACCTCACCAATTTTGACTTTTTATCTACCAATTTCACTTTCATGTGTTTTCATCTACCAAGTAGATTCTACTTGCCATGTGATTCCAATTTCACCTACTATGAGGATTTACTTTGAATTTTTCTTTTTGGTGGTAAAACTTACACCTTGGAATTAAAAATATATATTTTTTTGCATTTATTTCATCATCATTTATTTTATTTTATTTTATTTTAGGAACATGGTGATGGAACACCCCCCACAGTAGCTAGATATGGCCACCCCAATGTAGTTCGGTAGTGGTACGAGATGCTCCCTCATAGAGTGAAGTGACAAATAAATTCTACGTACTTGTGCCACCTAGCTCTACTAGAGACCATAGTTAGCAAATTCGGATTCGGGAATTATTCGGGCGGAGAATTATTTAGAATAATTCGATTGATTAATTTAAGGATTCGGTCAAAAAAGCGGTCAAAAAAGCGAATATGACGTTTTGTTTTTTGTTTTTTTGTTTTTTTTTTTGTTTTTTTTTTTTAATATTGTTTAAGTGGACCGAATAATTGGTTTAATTGATTCGGCCTGAATTATTCAGCTTTTAAATTCAAATTAGTAAAATTCCTTTTTACTAAATTTTATTTTTAATTGGATTCGTCGAATTTTTGATTTAATTTGGTTGAAATAATTAGGATTATTCGAATGCTAACTAGGCTAGAGACCAAGAAATTCAACTCGGCGGTGATGGGAGCTTTGGTGGAGAGGTGGTGGCCGAGCACCCATTCCTTTCACCTTTCCATTGGTGAGATCACGATTACTCCTTTATGCTTTTATACCTTGACTTGCATACCCTTTGGGGGAAGGCCTCTTTTGCTTCCCCAGACATTGTTAGCACAGGAGTTCCTAGAGCTGACGGTCATTAAGATTTTAGGACACATATCCGCCTTGGTGTGATTATTACCCGCTGGATGAGGAGGGACTTGAGAGTGAATCCGAGTAACCTTGCATAGGTGAAACGCTCTTTCCTATTATTTGCTGCGGCCTAGTGCCTCTTTAGTGATCTCCAAGGCGAGGTGGACATCCACATGGTGGCCCTCTTCCAGAACCTTCGGGAGATCGATTCTTGGGATTGGGGTGGGGCCGCATATGCATATCTTCTATGGACCCTAGACCTGTTGGCATATGGAGATAGGGGTCTCAAAGGGGCAGGCTACATACTTTAGGTAACTATGCATTTCTTGTTGTTCTTTTTTCTTTTCTTTTATTGCACATCTTTACTATAATATCTCAATTCAGCCTTGGTGCTATGAGCACATAGAGATCTTCACCTCTATGCTGAAGGACTCTCTGAATTGGCCATTCCCCATGGCAAGCATATGGGAGATAGTCGGGTATCGAGGAACCGACGCTATCCCACCGAGATCACTCGCTACTCTCTTCCGGATGATCTCACAAAGGTAAGCCACATATAGTACCAAGTTTTGTCTTTGCCTTGTGTTGTACTTAATTCTTCATCATCTTGTAGGTCAAATGGAGCCCATTCCAGGGTCTCCCACCTTTCTTTCTGATGAGTTTGTTCGGGCCAAGCTCTTGATAGAGAGTCGGGAGTTATTCCGGGCTATTTGGGGCCACGCCTGGTATCTAGGGGAGCATATTACTCCTCAGTGGTCTGATTCTGCTGTGCGCTATCCACCTTTCTTCTCTCCATCGACCATGCTTTACCCAAAGTGTCTTCTCAAGGGTGAGATAGAGACATGGGCTGAAGGAGTATGGGATGACTTTATACTGGACGGTAGTAGGGATTATGAGGCCTTCCTTAAGGAGGAGACAGTCTGCGCTCCATTTGGTCGTAGGGGGCCACTGGTATGTTTCCTTTCTTGAACATTTTTTCTCAAATTTCAAATCCTTCTCTTTTTTATTGATGTTCTTTCAGTGGAGGGCACGACATGTGGCTCCCACTCCTGCTCGGTCCCGAGCAGGTGTTGCCTCCTCCTCTCAAGTCGAGGCTTCCATTGTTGTGAGGGGACCTCTTCGGATGGCCGTCAGCCCCTTTAATGGTTTCCTAGGCTGGTCCTATCCCAATGTGATTCGTTCGGGCATTCCTAAGCTTTTGGAACGTAGAGTGGATAGAGATACCTCCCTTGGACTTCCTATCCCATATAATTGTGAGTATCAAAATACCCCTTGTTTAACTAATTTTTGAATCTTGTGACTGACATGCATGTTCTTAGGTGTCTCTGAAGCTCTACGCCGAATTGAGGCGGATGCATCAGAGCCTGTCAGAGGTTGTGGTTGAGAAGGTACCCTTCTGCCTTTAATCTTTTTCCTCTTTTGTTGCTTCTTTTCTTGATTATTCTACGTGTTCTCCAGGAAAGGGAGAATGATGCTCTGAAGAGACAGGTTAGCTCCTACTGACGGGAGATTACCAGTTTAAAGAGGCAAGTTGAGGACCAGGCACAGAGGTTGGCAAGCTCAGGATTGGGACCCTCCAATTCTATGACCTTTCATGATGATGATGCCGAACATAGTTCAGATGATGACTTTTGATCCATAGAGATTTGTTCCTGCATTTTCTGTAAACACAAACATATTTATTTTATTTTTCCTTTTTTCCCTCCCCTTTGTTTGTTTATCATCTTATTATGGCATCTTATAAATGAAAACTTATCTTTGGCACAAAGAAAATATCCTTTTTTTTTTTTTTTTTTTTTTTTTTATGGTTTATGGTTTGAAATGTTTAGGCATAATCAATTCGACAACTCAAGTCATAATTAGAATAATCGGGATCACATGAAAATCCAAATATTCCTTCATTCTACTACCAAGTAAATTACATGAAAATAACCCTCCTACCATAGACAAGATAGGTAAGTAACAAGGTGGGAAGACAACTCTTGGGGTGGGTGAAAGTTCACTAACTCCTCCGGGTCCATAGCCTCGAGCCCATATTGTCGGCTGATGTATGGAGGCAAATAAAAGGATGTGTGAGTCAATCCCATCAACCTGACGTAGTTGTAGCCGGGGGTCATCATCAGAAAGTCTTCTTGTGGCTTCTCTGGGCATTTCCATGTAATTTCTTCTGTAGTTCTCCCTTGTAGGTATTCTTCCCAATCATCTACGAGTTTGAACTCTGGGGCTTCTGTAATACCCCGCTTCTTAAACCCGTGCGATTTGCGATTGAACCGGTTAAACCATGCAGAACCGAGCAGGGGGATATTAGAGCGGGCTCCTTATGGGCTATGATGGCACGGGTGACCTTAAACACCGGCTGGCCCGACAAGTCTGAGCCAGTGCCAGAAGAGACGGGAGTGCCCAAACCGTGTACGTGCACCTACCATAAGGCTATGTATGGATAAAACAGGTATTATATATGTATTTTAAGGTATATCGTATGCTACACGTATGCAGGGTGGGGTTCGAGCGAGGTCCCAACCGGTCAAAATCCAGTCTTGGCTCTGGTGGGTAAACAGTGGGTACACCCACCCACAGTGACCCATCAACACTATTCACTTAAGTAGGAATAGTATATAAAGCTTTATGATTCTTTTCTTTCCATTTATTACCCTCGTCGTTTGGTGAGAAAAGTAAAGAGGAGAGAGAAAAAAGGGGAAAAAGAAAGGAAGAGGAAGAAAGGAAGGATTTCAGTGGCGCAAGCTAGATCTTGCCATTCCGGTGTCGGAGAGTAATCCTCAACTCTAGATCTACAGTTGGAGGTAAGAAAAGTTGGGTTTTATGAACATTCGCCATACCCAAGCTTTAAACCCTTGATTCGAGTATAGTTTCTTAAGATCTTGTAAATACCCTTTGAAATGATGAATCTAAGGTTTAATAGATGATTTATGTGTTGATCTTGAAGGATTTGAAGAGATATTGACAAGATAGAAGGAGCATTGTGAGTTGGAAGTGATTTGGAGGGTTTGAAGTCATTTTTGGGCAAAGAAGGTAAGATGGTTTCCCTCACTTGAATCTAACCTAGATCTAGATTAGAACCATCCTATAGGACTTCAAAGGTGTGAAGAATGGGTGGGGGAAAGCCCCATTTGATTCCCCAAAGGATAGAGAAAATGGAGAAGAGCGAGTCTTTCCGCAAAAACCCGGTGGGTACAACCGTGGTACCTACCCTGAGAGTACCCACCGAGAAGCGAGGTCCCGCCAAACCGGCGGTACAACCGGCGGTATAACGGGTACCTACCCCTGTCATAACCGTGGTAGAAACCGGTGGGTAGACAGCCACTGTCTTACCCACTGTGGCGAAGGGGTCCTTATGTCCGATCGAACCCAAATCGGACGTGTGACCTTCTTTTGACGTTCTAAACACGATTTTGACATCGGATTTCATTAATTTCGATTCTAAAATGGTGAAGTACTAACCCCTCTCAATTATGTTAGGTTCACCAAATCCGACCCGATTCGCTCCGGATCTCACCCGTACCGAACAGGAATCCTTGTACGCTACAAGTAAGTGGAGAGAGGACGTTTGGCCTTGTTTCAAGGCATTTGTTTGGCATTCATATAACTATATCTAATCTAGTCATGTCATCATGAATATGTTATATAGATTAGTCATTCCACACATTGATGTGCATATATTCTATGTTTACTTTTCAAATGCCAATTGAATGAGATGTTTATATGTTGAATGTGGACATCATGGAGCATAATGCATTGATAGACTAGATGCCGTGGTCGGCTTGGAAACGAATGCATTGGTGGCCCGTGGTATGGGACACGGAGGCACTATCAATCGTCTTTCATATAGGAGCATGCGGTATTAGGATTCTCACCATCCGTTACTCGACCCTTCCCAACAGGGTTAAGGTGTTGGGTTGCCATTTGGGGAAACGAGGGTCGCGGTTGTCGGACACTTGTGGCGGTTAGGCATTACGCCCGGAGTCATGTAGGAGATCGGCAACCCGGTGGTACATTCAAGAGGGCCAATCGTCTGCTTTTAAATTGCTTGAGTCGATGTTATTTCAATTATTTACATTTACTTGAGAGCGGTGGGCGGCATTGTCTTTATTTTCCGAGTACTCACGGTGGGCCTTCTCCAACAGCCCTATGGGCGTTCGCGGAGGGAGTTCGCGGCTCGTGCCGGAGTATCGGCCTTGTGGTTGTAGTAGCACTGAAAACCAAAGACTTAGAAATGTTGATTAGGTGTATGTGATTTAAAATGAATTGCATGGCATGTAGTGCATATGATGTGTTGTGATGTGTGGATGTGTGTGTGGTCCACCTCTCTACTTCTTGAGCTAGTGAGCTCATTCCACGTGTACACCCCTTTTAGATGATTTTCAGGTCATGCATCGAGGAGCATGGGGTGGGTCCCATCGAGTTTCTGAAGAGGTGGTGGACCCCGAGGAGTTGAGCATGGCGTGGCACGTGTGAGAGTTGTCTTGCGGACAGCGATTCGAGGCAGTGAGCTCCACCTTGGAGGCCGTCTTGAGCTCCACTACGAGGCAGTGAGCTCTTCTATGTGATGCCGAGCTGGGCACAACCCTTGATGCCGAGCTGAGCTCCAGCCTTGGGACCGAGCCGAGCTGTGTACTCTGATGATTTTGATGATTTCCTGTATATACTTGATATTTGAACTTTATTCTTTTTGTGTATATATCATGCCTTCGGACCCAAATGTATATAATTATTGTATCACCATTTGGGTATCAAGTATATGGGAATTATTCTAGAGTAAAACTTAGTCTTCGCTGATCGATGAATTGATGTTAGTGTGTGTATCTTTGTGGTGGAATCTGATGTCGATGATCTGGCGAGGTTTGGGTTAACGGTGTTAACTCGGTCACCGCTCCGGTTCAGGTGAGCGGGGTGTGACAAGCGGTGGTATCGAGGCGTGATGCTCGCTCCACTCCTGACATACCATTAGAATCCGTAGACTCTATAATAGGAAAATGGGGTTGGGTAAAGATAAAAGCTTAAAGATTAAAAGTCAAAGAAAGAAAGTATAAAAGTGGGGTTATATTATAAGTTGCATTCATGGCATGCGTGAGTGTAGATAAAAGGTAATTAGATTGGAACTATAACCTATAAAGTACTATGTTGACGAAATTTCGGCAGCATAACGGCGTAAAGTTGGATTTCCAAAAATTTTACACAAATACCTGATAAACAACAGATAATAAATATCATAAAGATCACAGATGGCACAACACATCACAACAAAATCACACAAGCACTCCACATATGAAAACACCACAAAAATCCACTATCCAAAGATATTTTATTCCATGAATGAAACCAGTTACAATACATATACAAGGAATGAGAATAAATAAATATATAATGTCTACAAAAAAAAAGGAGAAAACGGGTAAACAGCTAGTGTGGGCGAGCCAAGCCCTCACTGGTCGTCGTCATCGTCGTCGATGATCACCACGTTCGCTGGAGGCCTGGAGTTAACGTCGAAGCGGTGATCGTAATAATCGAACCTCGCGTTCACCAGCCGTACCTCCCTCCGAAGCCGGCCATAGTCTGCTGAGATAGCGTTGGCCCTGGTATCCAAGTCCCGACCCAGCCTAAGGAAGGAATCCTCCAAGGTGGTCTGCCTAGAGGCAATCTCGTCCAGCCGCCTCAATATCTGAACCTGGCCATCCTGCAAGGCCCGCATGGAGGCTGTCTGGCCCTCGTAGTCGTAGGCACCACTCCCAGGTGGTGGGGCTGTAGCTCTGGAAGAACTAGGGCCAGGACCTCTCGACTCCTGAGGTACCTCCTCAGGGATGCTGCCACCCATTGGGTCCTCCTCTTCGTCCTGAGGAACGTAGTCCTCATCCTCCTCACTGGACTCCTCCTCCATGAGGACATCCTCCATAGGGGCAGCCCTCCTACCCCTACCTCTCTGAGCTCCTGATCTAGGAGGTGAATCCATGAGGGTCTGAAGACCCATCTTCAGGAGGTTTCTCCGGTCAAACCTATCAGCGAGTCTTCCCTCTCTCCGCTCGAGATCCACCCGAAGAACTCGAAGATCCTAGTGAGGATCCTGCCGTAAGGGAATCCTCCATCCTCTGGGTGAGAAGTGTGGTGCTCCATCGTTCTGAGGATAATTTAGGGAAGGCACAAGTGCTCGCCGCCTCCCTCTGCGGCCGTGAAGATGCAGAATGCAATGAAAGCCACCATGAAACCCACACGTTCCGATGACCTCCTCAGGGAGCAGGTTGAGCTGGATCAACCAGGGCGAATGCAGGCGAACCTCGGGGTAGAAGGATGTCTCGGACTCGGTCGGCATTGCTGCCCAGATGGTCTCGTAGATGAAGTCCGGTGTCTCCATGCTCATAAACGGTCCCTGAGGCCTACCCCTAGGGGGACTGTAGTATCGGTGTCCCGCCGCCGATATACCCAAGATACTGGCCAAGGTGCCTACCGTCAGCTGGATATCCACTCCCTTCACCAAGCTGCTGATGGTGAACTCCCGTACGGATATGACACCTCCAGGTTACAATAGAACCGACGGACGAGCTGCTCGTAGCATGGTGGTCCACATGAAGTATAGAGTCCGGCCCAATCTGAGAACCTCTCCTGAAGCCTAGCCTTGTGGAAGTCCTCGACTACCACGGTCTTCTCCATCAACAGACCCCTTGGAAGTTGGGCCGGTTAGGCTGCGCCTTGCCTGAGAAGTGCTCCTCATCATAGTCGAAGGGTCGGTGGGCGTCTGAGTCTCCCGTGCGAGGCTGAAGAGCTGGTCTCGCACTTTTCCGCTTAGAGCGGTGGTCTTGCGTCTAACGCCGAGGGAAAATGGTCCTTTGCGGTGCGTGGCGACATCCGGCAATAAGAAAAGAAAGTAAGGATTAGTACGAAAGGAAAAGACAACAGCATTAAAAGGGAAATCCAAAACCAATTCATGCAAAAGCGGACGGCAAATCTAGGAATGATAGGAAACTTATGACATGAAGCGGTAGTTGACAACGCATAGAAACATGCCAAGACAGTAAAATGACAGCAAAAGCAAAGAGCATATCTAACACGAGGGGATTCAAGCCCATTGCTCAACTCCGAACATAATGGAGAACAACCAGAAACCATAGGACTAAGATGAAATGCCATAGTAGTGGGATGATGGAAATGCAAGAGCATACCCCAAATAGACTATGTTGTTCCATGAGTACATGTATGGGATGAAAATCAAGGAAATCAATGCCAAAAATAGGATTTTCATGGGAAAGGGATTCAAGCATAATGGATGATTCATACAATCTAAAGCATAACAAGCACAAAACAAGTGAAATGCATCACAATGGAATCATCAATTGGGAAAAGGATCAAAATTTAAGAAACCCCAAAATTTGGAAACCTAGGGCAGCATTGGGGTTTTCTCCAAATGAAGAAACAAATTCCTATAAACTACGACGACTACAGTAGAACTATCATAAACACATGGAAAGACTATTCTATGGTGAAAAATAGGAAAGGAAGCCTAGAAAGTAAACCCTATTCATGCATTTCACCCAAATGGAAATTCGGAAAAAGAAGAAGAAGAAACTTACTTGAAGGAGAATGAGTTGACTCTCCTCTAAGCGTCAGTGGGTGAGTAGACTGCTGAGTAGAAGCGCCGAGGAGACCTCCAAGATCACCCAAGGAAGAAAGGAAGAAAGAAAGAGATGGGGAAAGAGACAAGGGAGCAGGGCCTTAGGGCCACTGTAGTTGTTCATCGAGCAAAACCGGGGTATAACCGGGGGCTCCTACCCGGTGCCACCCGCCGTAAGGGTGAAACGTGGGTATAACCGCGGCTCCTACCCGGTTCATGCCATGGTTATGCGATTGGAAAATTTTAAAAATTTGAAAATTTTCCTTCTTTTCTTGTTTCCCTTCTCTCCTCCTAGCATGATTACATTAATTTTTGCTATGGATGCTATTCCTATGATTAGTATGCTATGGTCAAGTGGGACCATTAGCATGTCTGTTGGGGACTTTGCCTGTATCTTGGAATTGAGCTATGATTAATTACAGGCTATCATACACTACAACACCTCATGTAAGGGCATATGATTGTGTGCCTAAATCAGTTCTATGGTGTTTAACCAATATGGTGTGTGATGTGTTCAGTGCAGGGATACGATGGTACGTACTAGATCCGGTAGTAATGCCGAGGTACCTCATGGGTCCTCGTCGGGTCGGTCGACCACAAAATCCGGGGTCCCGTTACTGGGGCATACCTCACCTCCACTACCTCCGAGACCCTTGGTCGGGGTGGGGCACATGGGGACCCACCTATGTGCACTCCCAGACCCTCCACGGTCATTACAGGGAGATGTTGCTACAATAATCCAGCGGTCCCAACAAGCTTTCCGGCAACAAATGCTTGACATGACAAGCATTTATGAGCGCCATCCGACACGATTGGATTTTTCTCAACGGGTCAACCTCCCGGGTACTCACTCCTGAGGACCCACGATGGGTGGGAGCAGGACCACAAGTGGTGGGTACACCTCCAATCCCACCATTCGGTATTCCTCGGCATGGGATGCCTCCTCCGTACTCCTACTATCCGTCTATGCTCCTAATTTTCCGGCTGACGAGTCGTCAAGGGTAGTGGAGTCATTCAAGGAACTTACCACGGTATTCTCTAAGGTGGGGAGTGATCCTCTGGAACGGATCAATGGATCCAAGAGTTGGAGAAGATATTTGAGGTGCTTGAGTGCACGGATGCCCGAAACTTATTTGTCTTTGGGTTGCAACTCAAGAAAGAGGCAAATTCTTGGTGGCAAGCCTCCAAACCTATATTGATGGCTGCTCATCGAGCCTACTTGGGAGCGATTCAAGGAATTGTTCTTGGATAACCATTATCCATGCATTTGAGATCGAAGGAGGCCGAGTTCATGGCCTTAACTCAAGGAGGTAAAAGCGTCCTTGAATATCGCAACAATTCGAAAGTTTGTTCCATTTGCCCCAAGGCATATCGACAGTGAAGAGAAGCAGACAAGGTTCCTAAAAGGCCTAAAAGCATCGATTGGAGTCATGCTTGAAGTCTTGGATTTGACGAATATGGCAGATTATGCGAAGCCAAAACAATGGAAGATAAGCAAAAGGGTGAACAGTCCCTCACTCTGGGTGTGGAAGAGAACAAATCCATTCCGGATGTGGGAAATTCCTCCAAAGCATACCGTGGATCATACGATTATGGGCCTATGTATAGGCAGCCCTATAGGCCATCGGCTACCCTTCTAGGCAGTTGGTGGTTGGGTTCTACTTCCTTTCGCCCGAACACTAGTGTGGCACCCTCGACTTCAAGGCCACCTCGACCTCCATCTGCAGGGTCAAGTGCGAGAGGGCCCGCTCCGATTCGGCGTCTCGATTCGTTGCTTCAACTGCCATTCCTATGGGCATTATACGAAGACTATCGGGCCCGACCAGCCTTGCCCTCGATCAGCCCTCTGCGTCGACCTCCCTTACCTCGAGGAATCAACCGAGGAAGGATGTATGCTCTATCGACCGAGGAAGCTGAGGCTAGTACGAAGTTATGGCAGTACATTTTAAATTTAGAAGTTTATTACGATTAATATTGATGACTGCTAAAATTATATGCATTGTTATACTAGGTATCCTACCCATATCGGGCATACCGCCTATGTTTTATTTGATTAGGAGCTACTCATTCATTCGCATCTAAGAGATTTGTAGGGAAACTTGGGATGTCACCGGGATCCTAGACCATGGAATGATTGTTAGTATGCCCTCTTGGTAAAATTGCCTGATTGAAGGAAGTGTATGGGCGTGCCCATGGAGATTAGTGGGAAGAACTTTGATGCACAACTCATTAAATTCAATATGCAGAATTTTGATGTTATATTGGGTATGGATTGGTTGTCGGCTCATCGAGCTAATGTGATCTGTCTGGAAAGGCTGATTAAGGTAACGGATGGCGAAGGGAAAGAGTGGGTATACGGCGGATACAAGAAAAGGGTGAGGAAGGTCCTTGTCTCCGCTCTCCAAGCGGTAAAGTTACTAGAAAGTGGATGTCAGGGTTTCATAGCCTCGGTACTCGATGTTGATGCAAAAGTCACACCTCTAGAAGAAGTAAAGGTGGTCAAAGAGTTTCCGACGTTTTCCCGGATGATCGATGCATTTACCACGATAGGAGTTGGAGTTTGCCATAGACTTGACTCTGGAGCAGCTCCGATATCTAAGGCTCCATACTGAGGATGGCACCGGTGAATTGAAGGAGTTGCGAGATGCGATTCAGGAACTATTGGAAAAGGGTTTATTAGCCCAAGTGTTTCACCTTGGGGTGCCCGTGTTGTTTGTCAAGAAGAAGGATGGTAGTTTGCGTATGTGCATAGATTACGGGAGTTGAATAAGCTAACTATTAAGAACGGTATCCATTGCCCGCATTGATGATTTATTTGATCGATTGCAAGGGCGAGGTATTTTCGAAGATAGACCTTGTCCGGCTATTATCGCTCAAGATAAGAGTAGTGATATACCCAAAACAGCATTTAGGACTCGTCGGCCATTATGAGTTCTAGTGTTGTCCTTGGGTTAACCAATGCGGCGGCATTTATGGATCGATGAATCGAGTATTTCGGATGTGCTCGACAAATGGGTAATTATTTTTATTGGATATCTTGATCTACTCCAAGACCGAGGAGGAGCACACTCAACACTTGAGAATGGTGTTCAGAGGTTGAGAGATCAGCAGTTATTTGCCAAATCTGACAAGTGTGAATTACGGCTTGAACAAGTTGGATTCACAGGGCGTAGTGTCTAAAGCTGGAATCAAGTAGATCTGCTAAGGTGAAAGCGATGAGTGGAATGGGAAAGCCCCAAGAATATTCTTGAAATTAGAAGCTTTTGGGTTTGGCTGGATATACGGCGTTTCATCGAAATTTTGCTGGATCTCGGCACCAATGACCAAGTTGACTAAAAGGGTGTGAAATTATTTGGCGGAGGAATGTGAAAGAGCTTCCAGAATTGAAAGAAAAGTTGGTGGCCCTTGTCTTGACTATTCACGAAGGCACAGAGTGGAATGACGTTTATACGATGCTTCAAAGTTGGTTTGGGTTGTGTTCTCATCAGCGGTAAGGTAATAGCGTATCCATCCGACAACTAAAGGAATATGAGAAGAATTACCCCTCATGACTTGGAACTAGCGGATCATTTTGCCCTTAAGATCTGGCGACATTATTTATATGGGGAGAAGTGTGAGATATCGAGTGACCACAAAAGCACGAAATATTTCTTCACCGAAGGACTCGAACATGAGGCGAGAAGATGGCTTGAACTCATGAAGGATTATGGTGCGATATTGATATCATCCGGCAAGGCTAATGTAGTGGCGGATGCATTGAGTCGGAAGACACGGTATGTCGCTCTCATATAGCGATCGAGTCACCACTTGTGCAGAGGCGATGCTAATGGATGAAACCCTCTTGTATGAAGGGCGACCTTAGAGTTTGAACCTCAACGAGAAAACCTTAAATGGTTGGCGGTATCCTTATCGATCTCTGGTGCATCCGAAAATTAGGCAAGAGGTGATAATGAAGCAACCTTTGGATCTGAATTGCAGCGGATTAGAGTTAAGGTTCAAGATCAAACAATGACGACCAGTTTTACTTTAGCGGTGATGGGGCATTGATGTTTGAGACAGTTGTGTGTACCCGATGATTTGGATATACAAGATAAGATAGTGAGAGAAGCACATAGCTCCGAGTACTCACTCCACCCAGGAAGTACCAAAATGTACAAAGACCTCAAACAAAGTTATTGGTGGCCAAACATGAAAGTCACCATAGCTTTGTATGTGGTGACTTGTCTTACCTGCCAGAAAGTAAAAGCTGAAAGGCATCGACCTTATGGTACTCTTCAGCCACTCCCAGTACCAGAATGGAAGTGGGAAAGGATTACAATGGACTTCGTCACCGGACTACCAAGTACACCCAAGGGAATAGATGCGATATGGGTGATTGTGGATCGGCTTACCAAGACTGCTCATTTCATTCCTATCAAGACCAAGTTCTCCATGACCAAACTAGCACAACTTTACATGGACAACATAGTGCGCTTACATGGAGTGCCGTGAGCATTGTTTGGATAGGGACCCAAGGTTCACTTCAGATTTTGGAAAAGCTTACAGTGCCTTGGGATCGCAACTGAATTTGAGTCTGACTTTTCACCCTGAGACGGATGGTCGATCGGGCGAACCATACAGATATTAGAAGACATGCTCGGGGCATGTGCAATGGAGATAGTGGCGTTGGGAAGAATATATACCTCTTATGGAGTTTGCATATAACAACGATTACCAAGCCACAATTGGGATGGCTCCATATGAGGCGTTATATGGCGAAAGTGCAGAACTCCTTTGTATTGGGATGAGGTAGGTGAGCGTCGAATGTTAGGACTGAGATGATACAAATGACTTGTGACAAAGTCGGCGTTATTAGAAACGGATTAAAGCAGCTCGATCCGTCAAAAGAGCTATCACGGACACCCAGGAAGGAGATTGAATTTCAGCCGGGAGAAAAGGTATTTCTCAAGATCTCTCCTACTAAAGGTTTGCAAAGGTTTCACGAAAGGGAAGTTGAGCCCAAGATACATGGGACCATTTGAGATCTTATCCGGGTTGGCTCGATAGCCTACATGCTTGCTCTGCCACCTTCGCAGGGGCGTTCACAATGTATTCCATGTATCCATCTTTGAAGAAGTATGTGCATGATCCATCTCATGTACTACCCGTGGAACAGTACCTAGAAGCGATATGACCTACAGAACAGCCGGTGAGATTTTGGACGAAGGTGAAAACCCTTCATAACCGCTCCATTTCCTATGTAAAGGTGCGATGGGCTGATCATTCACTTGAAGAAGCATCTTGGGAGGTAGAAGAAGAAATGCGAGCCAAGTACCCTCATCTTTTGATCAACCGGTATGCAATTTCGAGGATGAAATTTTTGAAGGGGGTAATGTAATACCCTTCTTAAACCGATCTGATTTCACGATTGAACGGTTAAACCATGCGGGAACCGAGCGAGAGGATATTAGGCGGGCTCCTTATGGCTATGATGGCACGGGTGACCTTAAACACGGTGGCCCGACAAGTCGAGCGATGCGAGAAGAGGCAGGAGTGCCCAAACCGTGTCGTGCACCTACCATAAGGCTATGTCGGATAAAACAGGTATTTATATGTATTTTAAGGTATATCGTATGCTACATCGTATGCAGGGTGGGGTTGAGCGAGGTCGAACCGGTCAAAATCCAGTCTTGGCTCTCGGTGGGTAAAGCGGTGGGTACACCCACCCTGAGTGACCCATCAACACTATTCACTTAAGTAGGAATAGTATATAAAGCTTTATGACTTCTTTTCTTTCCATTTATTACCCTCGTCGTTTGGTGAGAAAAGTAAAGAGAGAGAAAAAAGGGAAGAAGAAAGGAAGAGGAAGAAAGGAAGGATTTCGGTGGCGAAGCTAGATCTTGCCATTCCGGTGCGGAGAGTAATCTCAACTCTAGATCTCGATTGGAGGTAAGAAAAGTTGGGTTTTATGAACATTCCCATACCCAAGCTTTAAACCCTTGATTCGAGTATAGTTTCTTAAGATCTTGTAAATACCCTTTGAAATGATGAATCTAAGGTTTAATAGATGATTTATGTGTTGATCTTGAAGGATTTGAAGAGATATTGACAAGATAGAAGGAGCATTGTGAGTTGGAAGTGATTTGGAGGGTTTGAAGTCATTTTTGGGCAAAGAAGGTAAGATGGTTTCCCTCACTTGAATCTAACCTAGATCTAGGTTAGAACCATCCTATAGGACTTCAAAGGTGTGAAGAATGGGTGGGGAAAGCCCATTTGATTCCCCAAAGGATGAAAAATGGAGAAGAGCGAGTCTTTCCTTAAAACCGGTGGGTACAACCGTGGTACCTACCCTTTGAGAGTACCCACGAGGAAAACGGGTCCTGGCCAAACGTGGGTACAACGGTAGGTATAACGGGTACCTACCGCGATCATAACGTGGGTAGAAACCGGTGGGTAGAGCACCACTGTCTTACCCACATGTGGCGAAGGGGTCCTTATGTCGTCGAACCCAAATCGGACGTGTGGCCTTCTTTGGCGTTCTAAACACGATTTTGACATCGGTTTCATTAATTTTGATTCTAAAATGGTGAAGTACTAACCCTCTCAATTATGTTACGTTCACCAAATCCGACCCGATTCGCTCGGATCTCACCCGTCGACAGGAATCCTTATGCCTTCTAAGTAAGTGGAGAGAGGACGTTTGGCCTTGTTTCAAGGCATTTGTTTGGCATTCATATAACTATATCTAATCTAGTCATGTCATCATGAATATGTTATATAGATTAGTCATTCCACACATTGATGTGCATATATTCTATGTTTACTTTTCAAATGCCAATTGAATGAGATGTTTATATGTTGAATGTGGACATCATGGGCATAATGCATTGATAGACTAGATGCCGTGGTCGGCTTGAAACAAATGCATTGGTGGCCCGTGGTATGGGACACGGAGGCACTATCTTGATCGTCTTGTCATATAGGAGCATGCGGTATTAGGATTCTCACCATCCGTCTCGACCCTTCCCAACGGGGTTAAGGTGTTGGGTTGCCATTTGGGGAAGCGGGTCGCGATTGTCGGACCTTGTGGCGGTTAGGCATTACGCCCGTGAGTCATGTAGGACGATCGGCAACCCGGTGGTACATTCAAGAGGGCCAATCGTCTGCTTTTAAATTCTTTGGAGTCGACCTTTTATTTCAATTATTTACATTTTTTGAGGCGGTGGGCGGCATTGTCTTTATTTTTCGAGTACTCACGGTGGGCCTTCTCCAACAGCCCTATGGGCGTGTCGGGGAGGGAGTTCGGCTCGTGCGGAGTATCTGCGCTTGTGGTTGTAGTAGCTAAAACCAAAGACTTAGAAATGTTGATTAGGTGTATGTGATTTAAAATGAATTGCATGGCATGTAGTGCATATGATGTGTTGTGATATGTGATGTTGTGTGTGGTCCACCTCTCTACTTCTTGAGCTAGTGAGCTCATTCCACGTGTACACCTTTTAGATGATTTCTGGTCATGCATCGAGGAGCATGGGGTGGGTCCCCGATCGAGTTTCTGAAGAGGGTGGTGGACCCGAGGAGTTTGAGCACTGGCGTGGGCTGCGTGTGAGGCTGTCTTCTGGGACAGCGATTCGAGGCAGTGAGCTCCACCTTGGAGGCCGTCTTGAGCTCCACTCGAGGCCAGTGAGCTCTTCTATGTGATGCGAGTGGGCACAACCCTTGATGCAGTGAGCTCCGACCTTGGGACCGAGCAGTGTGTACTCGATGATTTTGATGATTTCTGTATATACTTGATATTTGAACTTTATTCTTTTGTGTATATATCATGCCTTGGCCCAAATGTATATAATTATTGTATCACCATTTGGGTATCAAGTATATGGGAATTATTCTGAGTAAAACTTAGTCTTCCTGATCGATGAATTGATGTTAGTGTGTGTATGTTGTGGTGGAATCTGATGTCGATGATCTGGCGAGGTTTGGGTTAACCGGTGTTAACTCGGTCACCGCTCCGGTTCAGGGTGAACGGGGTGTGACAGCTTCTCTCCTTTCTTGGTAACCAACAAACCCAAGTTAACCTCCATTTGATGGCCTGTTCAGCCTCAGCTTATCAAGTAGCCATAGTTGAAAAATGGCGGGACTTCCACTATAATGATTAGTCCAAACCTATGGCTATGGCTCATGTCATCAAGTCCTTTGAATGTCTATACAAGGACTGTAGGAATGATATCTCTTCCTTTCTTCAATTGCTTTATTACCTCTATCAAGACAACTAGTGCACCACGTTCCAGAGTTTAAAGAACATAGTGGGCTATCATGCACAATAGGTAAGCATCTTGTGACCTTTGCTGCTGGATTCCTCCCAGTCGTAGGTATTGAATGAAGATCCTGGCCACCTTCAGAATGTCGATCTTTCCATATCTGATGAATTGCTTTATTTCCTCTTTTTCCTATCCGAAAAAGTCTTGAATCTCTTCTGAGTGATCTTTCTTCAAAGATGATTGAATCAACTTGCCCTTAGGTGGAAATGACATATAAACTCAGAAATCTTTGAGAGTTGGAAAGGTCCCAACCCAAACCGAAACACATGAAGATCGGCATCCCAATGCTGAGGCACTTGTTGGAGCAAATTATGATGTAGCTCTATGCACCCTATTGATTGATTATTGACATATTCAAGGATTCTAACAGTCCTGGTGTCACTATGCTTATGTCCAAGGTCCATTTCCTCAATGTCTCATCCAAGGAGCTCATGACTTATTCTGCAGTTATCATAAGCAAAGAGAAGATGTGATGATTTTTCAAAGCATTACTCATTAACTATTGACACAACCAAACCTTTACCACTGTTGCATCAAGTTCTCTTTTTTTTTTCTTTTTCTTTTTCTTTTTTTTACTGATCAAGGATGGGGAACAAACTGACCTTGATAAACTGGTGTTGGGTGGTGACTTTTGGGGGGATAGAATCTTGGATAAGAATTGGAAGGGCCACAGGTGAATGACAAAAATCTAATGGCCTTGCATGTCAAATGGTGATTCTTTGGGGAAAGAATCTTGGATAAGAATTGATGAACCAATAGGCGAATGATAGATACTTAATGGCCTTGCATGCCAAATGGTGATTCTTGTGGGATACAAACTATGATGATATTTTAAGATACCTTGATTATTAATTTAGGAACCAATTTATTGCCTTGAGATTGTTGAGACCGCACTTGCACATGTCAAGTTGCCTACGTATCCTTTGAGAGGAATCAGGTCTAATGTAGTTCAGGCTATTCACCCTTTCAGACATAATATTTCTTGAGTTGATCCATATTGACCAGTCCGCGTATTTCTTCACCGTTGTGGTCTATGAGTTTCACAGCTTTGCTTGGTAGAATTTCTTTAACAGTGAATAAGCCACTCCAGTTGGGCCTGAATTTTCCTCTTGGGTCATGAATTGGAGCTCTTTGTTCTTGAAGAACAAGTTGACCTTCTTCTATATGACAGGGCTTTACATTCTTGTTGAAGGCCCTTACTATTCTCAATTGATATTTCTTCAAATTTTCTATGGCTTTCATATGCCTTTTATCGAGGAAGTTAAGTTCTTCGTGTCTAGCCTTCACCCATTCTCCTTTAGGCAACTGACTACCAAGAAGCACCCTCAGGGATGGTACTAGAATTTTCACAAGTAGAACGACCTCCATCCCGTACACTAAAGAAAAAGGGGTTGCCCACAGTAGGATCGCATAGAAGTCTGATATGCCCCCAAAGCAAGTGGTAATTTATCTGCCCAATCCTTGTGTGTTTCAGCCATTTTCTGTAGGATTACTTTGATGTTCTTGTTGGCTGCTTCTATTGCCCCATTGGTTGATGGCCGGTAGGTGGTAGAGCGATGCCTTTTGATACAAAACTTTGTGCAGATCTTATCAGTTTTACCCCAGTAGTGGAATCCTTGATCCGATATCAGCTCTTGAGATATTCCATACTTAGAAATGATATTTTCTTAGTTGAACTTCACTATTTTAGCAGATGTGAGGACTGTATATGACTGAGCTTGTTCCCACTTGGTGAAATAGTCAATGGCTACCAAAATGAATTCATGACCATTAGATGCTTTGGGGTTGACCTTTCCAATGATGTCGATACCCCAAGTGGAGAATGGCCAAGGAGAATTGAGCAAATGCAACTTTGTTGGTAGGAAATGTATAATATTGGTATATATCTGACATTTGTGGCATTTTGATAAAGCCTACACAGTCTGCTTCCATTGGGTTATAATAGTATCCTAACCTGAGAATCTTCTTAGCTAGCATCTTGGCATTCATATGGGGTCCACAAAGGCCTTGATGAATTTCTTCCATGATTGTTGCTGCTTGTTCCTCATCCACACACAACAGTTGTATTCCGTCATAGGATCTCTTGTATAACAAATCCTCTTGAAGAATGAATTGGGTGACATATCTCCTTAGAAAATTCTTTTCTCTGTCAGTTGCTCCACTCGAGTACTTCCTTTCTTTGATGAAATCCATTATGTGAGCAAACCAAGGCTGACCATTTATGGTGAGAGAGTTCACTGAATTTTGATAAATGGACCTGCTTCTTTGTTCTACCAAAAATGGTCGGACCTTAGCCAGAGGGTTGCATTATACCATGGAAGCCAAGGTTGTAGGAGCATCAACAAACCTGTTGTTATCTCTTTGGTACTATTCAAACGAGATCTTCTCAAAGTGTTCAATCACCTCTTCTAGATTTTCTTGATACGGCTTCAGCTTTTCATCTCTGGTTTTCCATTTTCCTTGTGTCTGACAAATGATAATGGATGAGTCTCCATACACCTTGATCCTTTTAACCCAAATGGTCAAGGCCATTTCGAGTCCCAAGGCATAAGCTTCATATTCAGTAATGTTGTTGGTACAGGGTAAATCGAGGTAGAATGATAAAGGTAAATAAGTTCCATCATGAGTGATAAGCAATATTCCCACACCACATCCCTTTTGATTTGCTGCTCCGTCAATGAACAACTACCATTCGTTAACTATGTCTTCTTCTTCTATTACTGTGATCTCTTCATTGGGAAAGGCATCATCCAGGGCTCTTCCATCTTCTGCGGGGTGCACAGCTAAATGATCAGCTATAGCTTGCCCCTTGATAGACTTCTGAGCAACATAGGTGATGTCAAATTCTGATAGCAAAAGTAGCCAACAGCCATCCTTCCTTTTAAGGCTAGTTTCTCAAAGAGGTACTTGATTGGATCCATTATGGAGATTAAACGTACCGAATAGGACACCATGTAGTGTCGCAACCTTTTTTGCCCAAATCAATATCACAAGTTCTTTTCAAAGATGTGTACCATGTCTCATAATGTAGGAACTTCTTTCTGAGGTAATATATGATATGTTTGCCCCTTTTCTATCTTCTTTTGTGCTAGCAACGGATAAATACAACATAACTGGTTCTCCTCCCACCGATGGTGTCAATACTGGTGGGTTCATGAGGTATCTTTTGATCTTGTCAAAAGCTTGTTGGCATTGGTCATTCCATTCCGTGGGCTGATCCTTCTTCAGCAGCTTGAAAATTGGTTCACAGATTATAGTCAACTGAGCTATGAATCTGCTGATGTACTGGACGTGGCCCAAAAATCCTCGTATTTGCTTCTCAGTCCAAGGTGTGGGCATCTCCTGAATTTCCTTGATCTTGATAGGGTCGACTTCAATGCCTCTTTCACTTACCAAAAAGCCTAAAACTTCCCCGCAGTTGCCCCAAATACACATTTCTGAGGATTCAACTTTAGCTGATACTTCTTGATCCTTTCAAAGAATCGCCTTAGTGCGGGAATATGCCCTGCAAATATTTTGACTTCACTATCTTGTCATCCACGTAGACTTCCACATCTTTGTTCATCATGCCATGCAATATGGCTGTAGCTGCTCTCTGATAAGTTGCCTCGGAGTTCTTCAGTCCAAAAGGCATCACCTTGTAACAATAGGTTCCCCATGGAGTGGTGAAGGCTGTCTTCTTATGATCCTCTGGGTGCATGATTATTTGGTTGTATCCCGAGAATCCATCCATAAATGATAACAAGGTATGCCCTGCTGTGTCGTCGACCAATATATCAATGTGAGGTAGTGGGAAGTCATCTTTAGGGCTCACTTTGTTGAGATCTCGAAAGTCTACACATATTCATACCTTGCCATCCTTCTTAGGCATTGGTACTATATTAGCCAACCATTGGGGGTACTTCACCACTTGTAGAAGTCCTGTATTCCATTGCTTCGTAACTTCTTCTCTGATCTTCTTACTTCATTTTGGCTACATTCTTCGGATATTCTGCTTCACCGATTTTACCCCAGGATAGGTCGACAATTGATGTTGCATAATGTTTGGGTCTATACTAGTCATATCCTCATAAGACCAAGCAAAGACTTTGGTAAACTCCTTCAGAAGACTAATCATTTGTTCTGCTTCTTTGTCATCTAGGGTGGTACCAATTTTTAGCTCTCGAAGGCATTGGTTGGTTCCTAGATTAATAACCCGGATATCCTCACGGATAGGTTAGGCTTTCTTTGGTTTGCATTTTTTTTATTAACTCTTGATATTTATTAATATCATCATCAGAAAAAGGAGGCAAGTCATACTCTGAATCAAAATTTTCATTCATGAAAGAAAGAGTATCAGACTCAACATACACAGACTCTGGACTTGCCACAAGAGGGGAGGCCGACACGGACTCGTAAACAATAGACCCAACTACAGAATTGATGATTTTTTAGTGGTATTCAGGTTGGTTGACTCAATAGCATGAGTAAACTTGAAGTCTTCTCCAATGCTAGTCCAATTCAGGAGCGATTCGATGGCTCGATGGATGAGGAGGTGTGGCAAAGGGCCTTCTTCTCCTTCTGAGAAACTTACGACTATTCATTCAATGATGCAATGGTTCTTGTGGTTAAGTGCCCACTCATTTCCTTCTATGTGAATCATGAGTGCTGACTGAACTACGTAGGTAGGGTTAATCATTGGGTCATCTTCGCTAATTGCATACACTGAATATCCTCCCAGATCCTTAGGTGAATAGTACCTGAACTCATCATCTTCATCATTGTGCCAAGGCCCCTAGTAGCATCCTAGTCCTGGTACTCATCATCGCCTTGAGAATTAGAATAATCTCCATCCTTCTCATCTTCGTCTCATCCTTGTCATCATCCTTTGTGTCACTCCCTGTGTAGATTAGGGAGGCATGCTCTTTGACTTGTTCTCCCACTGACAATGCTATCACTACTCTGAGGAGGTCATCCATGACTTCTTTAATCATCTTTAGATTATCCTCTGAAGATATAGTGGGCTGAATTAGAGAAGTGGGATCACCATCTGATCTTCTCCTAATGCATTCACTGATCTATGTTGACGAAGTCATCTTTGGGGAATCTGATAATGCAAGCATATCCTTCCAATTGTACCCATCCATCCATTCTTATTTTAGGTTGTACACCAAACATTGAGAATGGGATTGGTATGAGGGTGATGATGGATATGAGGTGGGGTGGTATGAAAGTGATGTAATGTGAGAGGTAGGATATGAAGATTGGGGTGATAAGATGAGGAAATTCCTCCTCGATAGTGGGGTGAAGGTTGATGATATGGTGGAGGTTGGTAATATGGTAAGGTGGATTCTTCTGTTGATGAGGAAGGATGAACGGTGGGAGTCCGATCTTCTGATTCTTCTTCCGATGACTCTCTTCTTTTAGGAGTCCTTGTGACTCTGGCATTCATGTGATTCTTTGCTTTGGGTATTCATGTGATTCTTCGAGCTCTGGGTACAATGAGTTGAGTGGGATCACTCTCTGTGGCTTCTTCATCTAGATTGTTCACATGATCAGGAAGTGGATTGGTATTGACATTGGGAGGTTGCTTAACCTTGACTTCAATGGTCCCATTATCAACCAAATCCTGGATCGGATGTAGGAGACCTATGCATCTTTCAGTGGTTTGCCCTTTTTGAATATGGTAAGCATAATATTCATGGTCTCTGTACCAAGGTGGAGGAGGGTTGATGATTACTCTTGGAGCCACTGTCCATAGCAATCCTTGTTTCTTTAGCTTTTCATATACTGTTATCACTGGCATTCCCAAATCAAAAACTTCTTCTTGGGCAAGGAGCCTTCTGGGAGGGAGCATCTGTTTGTATTACAAAGGATTGTGAAGAGGTGATAGGTGAGACCGACTGTTGGACCGTGCCTACCACATTAGTTTCAGGACCCTTTCCCCATCTAACTCTGGTGTTCTTGCTTGCATCTTGGGAAGATCCTTGATACTGGTCCTCTCTCAAAATTTTATTTTCCACACGTGTGCCGGTGGCTATTAGGGCATCAAAAGTCTATAGATGTTGGAAGTAAAGAACATCATAATACGGCTTTGATAAGTTCTCAATCAACATCTCCATTTGCTCTACTTCCGAAGGCCGATATGCCATCTTGGCCTTATCCCTAAACCTCATCAAGAGGCTGTGAATCATTCTCCAGGTTGTTGTCTCAACGTCTCAAGCTCCCAACATTTTACATCTACTTCAGTGTTGTATGAGTACTGCTTGGTGAAGGCTTTCAGCACTGTTATCCAATTCTGGGTTTGGGATGACTCCAACTGTGTGAGCCACCTTAATGCTGGTCCTGATAGGGTTAACATAGAGGCTTGTCCCATTTGGTTGTCCGCATGTTTCCATGACTTGGCGATGCTGAGAAAAACCTTAAGATGAGCCTTGGGGTCCCCTGACCAATTAAACCTATCAGTTTGCCATTTGAACTTTTCAGGAATCCTTACCCCAGAAAAGAAACTCATTTCATCTTAATCCACTATTTGAATTTCTGAGCTCTTTCCCATTCGGATCATATTCTCTAACTTCTCTAATTTTTCTCTGAACTTCCTTTCCTTCTCTGTCTCTAGAGGCTCCATTCAAACATGTGTGGCAAATTCCTCTTCCTCATCTTCAATCACTACCCTAGGAGGAGGGACCCTGGAATAGGTCCCCATTAAACATTTGGATGGATAGGTGAAACTCCTCTCTGACCGATTGGCCTAACTTGCTCTAGTTCTCCTGAGTCAACTCGGGAAGAAATCCCACGATGACCCGTAGGTCCGTTCTAATCCAATTCTCCTGGCTTGTGCTAGTTTAGCCCTTGGAGAGTTCTAAAGTGCATGCAATATCTGAGCTATTCCTCTCTTGACCTCAGACATTTCTATCTACAAAGTCTCTATGAGATGGACCCATGCTTGCTCGGGTGACTCGAGGTTTTGTGGATCCATGTGAACTGGTTGTAATCACTGGCGATAGACAATCTTAGAGAGACGACAGGGCTGACATTGGACTTAAGTGAGTTAACCGATTACCCTGACGTGTCCAAATGGACCACGGAGAATACTTGACGTGTGGAATTGTGCCTGAACCAAAAAATGGTTTATTTTAGGATTCTTGAATTCCCAACCCCTTATTCACTCATTCACTAGATTAACAACCAATGATTCATCCAAAGTTAGTATGTTTAATGGTAGGGAGTGGATAAGGGATGATGCCCCTAGTCCACTTAATCCCATAAGCGGAAGATTCATACAAATGGATTGGCTAGAACATCCCTATTAATACATTCTTTGTCAATAAAGTCATGCTTTCCTTACTCTTATCCCACTAGGTGACCTTCCTCCTAGTTTCCTCGGGTCTTTTAGATAATTTAACATTTCGTGGGACTTTAACAGAAAATAGCCATGCCAAATCATTCAAATTTCATTTCTAAGGAGGAAGGACACCTTTTACCCAAAACCCACTTAAGAAGCATTTCTTTATGACTAGAATATATCGTAGGAAAATTCCTCTTCAAGATCACAAACAAATTCTACAAATTAGTTTATGGCATTTTTAGCGTTCTCCATCTATTTCCTGCATGATGCGATTATGCAATGGATGCAATAGGAATGACAATGTTCCCTTGATAGGATATATATACGTAAGGTACATGATCCTTTTGATATACCCATAGGTACGAGATCAAGGGGTGACTTCCTTGCCCATTACTAGTGACTACACACGAGGTTAAGCAACTGGCCATGGGGTGGTGGAATAGTGAGTGATTGTGTGCAAAAGTGTAATGTGGGGATTTCATTATTCGATCGTAGAATGTTATAAAGTGTACAGACCTCCCTGAGGGTGCTGGCACAATTATGAACATCCTCACCGTTTAACAATACCCCACACCCTTGTACAGGAAGCGGGTATCATTTGCTCTCAGAGTACTCTCCATAACATGCATTGAGCTCTCTGAGGGTGCGGGCATGATAGGGAGTCCCTCGCTAAATGATTTCACTTCGAGCACGATGTATAATGTGGTTAGCGAATACAATTACAAACATAGGGTTAGCCAAACATGTCTTCAAACAAATGTGGTGGAAAATGTTCTTGCATTTAGAGGTAGCATCTAATGTCGGAAGCTTGACATTTATCCCCAGTGGAGTCGCCACTGTGAGGGTAGTGGTCGAAAATGGACTTATGCCTTGATTCCATCCTCTCTCCTCTCTTTCTCTTTCATGTGAGGGAGGGGTGTGTCGTGTGTACTTACCTTACAGGCCCACACCACTGTATCATCGTTCGAAGATACGTGGAGGCCTATTTTATAAGAGTGTAAAGTTCATCATTCGAGACGGGGGTTTGATGATGGTCCAATATAGGGATCGGGATCATACAAAAGGGTTTGGAGTCACCACCTAGGATTATGAGCCTAGGACCCTAGGGTGGGCCCAATTCCTGAGAAAAGGGTCTGAAAGTTGGTACGGTCCAGAGATTTAGGGTAAGTGTCACAATTAATCCTATTCCGCATGCATGGTGAGTTATCACACATATATACATTAACTGAATTTAAATAACTATGTACACTAAAACAAAGTCTATATAAAGTCTACATTACTCTAATTCTATTGAGAAATTATTCCTGAGCTTAACCCTTATTTCGGGTCAAGAGGGGTGGAACTCCTGGTTGATGCTGGTATTTCTTGTGGATTCTCCTGGCTCAGGGGAAGATGGTCTTGACCTCCAACTTCCTTTCTCAAGAGATGCTGATTGTGATGATATTCAGGCAGAGTTCTGACCGGGATTAGTTACTTCTGGATTTGGGTTCGGACAGAGCTTCTGCTAGGGAGGGCTATTTTTGGGTTTCAACTGAGGTGGCACTCAAACAGAGCTTCCGTTGGGGATAGGCTATCAAAGAGCTAGGCTGAGGTGGCACTCGGATAAGGCTTCGGCTGGGAATAGGATATCAGAGGGCTAGGCTAAGATGGCACTCGAACAGGGCTTTAGTTGACGATAGGCTATCGGAGGGCTAGGCTGAGGTGGCACTCGAATAAAGCTTCCACTAGGATAGGCTATCGGAGGGTTAGGAGGGAACTTTTCTTAAAATCTTACTCAAAGAAAGCAAAGGATTGAAGTGTCCCGAAGGCCCAAAGAACACTTTGAACTTCAGATCTTATAAAGATCTCTCTGAATACTTGAAAAACCTCACGGGGAAGGGGAGGAGAGAGGGCAGAGCTCTACTACTATGGGTTGCTCACTAAGAGACTTGGATTGTTATTATGTCCAAAATCTAAAGGAGGGGATATTTATAGAAATTCTGGACCAATAGGGAGGAGAGAGAAAATTTCTCAACCAATGGGGGTAAAAAGTAATTTTTCTCAACCAATAGGGTGAAAGTAAAAAATTTTGGACCAATGGGGTGAAGGGTAATAAAAAATAGCCAATAGGGTGAAAGGTAATCTTTTTGGACCAACCATGGGAAAAGATTCTTTTTTGGACCAATGGGAGGCCGAGGTGTAGGGTACGCTAGGAGGCAATGTAGGGTACATAAGCGGGTGAAGAGGGAATTCCTTCTCTAATTCAATCATCAGAAGGGGATTTCGATCATTAGCGAGGAACGACAGAGGTCACGGCAGGGGTACGATAGCTTCAACGAGGGTGCTGGAACTCCAACATAGGTGTTGGGGCTCCAGCACAGTTGTTGGAGCTCCAACACAGGTGTTAGGGCTCTGATAGTGGGGCTGGATTGTTGCATGGGTGTAGGAATGTGTGAGAATGGGTCGGGAATGTGCGGGACTCGATTAGGAATGTGCGGGACTCAATCGGGAATGCACAGGACTCAGTCAAGAATGCACGGGGCTTGGTTGTGTGCACACGAGGCTTGGTGGTGGGCATGCTGGGCTTGGTTGCGTGCACGCAGGGCTTGGTGGTGGGCCCTCAAGGCAAGGCTTGGGTGCTAGTATGGGCGGGATTTTTGGGAATGATTGTAGGAGATCCATTGGTCTAATTTTGACATACCGTATATCGTTGGAATCATAATTTTGAGTACTCTGCATCTATGCTGTCACTTTGACTGGATTCCTTCGTATATGAAATTTCATAATTGGACCCTTCTCTCTCGCGTGAGTTTTCTAGGAATTTTGGGTGATTGTGGAATACTCCTGGAATAGCTACCTTAATCAATTATCATCTCTGTTGATTGGTAACAAAAGTCGCGTCCAAGATCCATATGTCATCATAGCTAGGGGAGGGTGAAAAAATTGGGTGTCTACAGAGATCTACTATGGAGTTTGGTGCGATAGTGGATACCTGTGGTTTGATGTAGCTCCCCTTGCAAGGTGCAAGTTTATATTGTCTAGTAATAGGACACGCATGAATGTCTTAGCGGTGTTAGGTAAAATGTTTTGCAATGATGCATGACTCTCTTTCAGGACGGCTCTTAATCGGTGTTGCAAAGGATAACATTAGACCACTCACCACTATTGATTACATGAGAAATGAACAAAAAAATTTCCCATTTAGGTTTCCACAGTTCTGGGTGGAGAATGACAGATTCCTTCAGTAGGTAAAGGAATCATAGAATGGTTGGATCAGAGGTCCCCATTTTCTTTCCAAAAGTTAAAGCACCTTAAGGGTGATTTGAGGTGTCGGGCTCATAATTCGTTTCCAAATATTAATTTGGAATCGGAAGAGGCTAGAAGGAACATGGAGGAGGTACAAAAATAGGTTAAGTTATATGGCATTGATGATTAGTCATTTACTAAGGAGGTTGATGTGAAAACAAGATACATCAAGGCATTGGAAACCATGAACAGTTGTGGGCTGAGAAGTCTTGTGTTTAATGGAAAAAGTAGGGTAATAGATGTTCTAAGTTTTTCATCTCTCTGCTATTATGAGAAGGATGGAGAAACGGTAAGAGAATTAAAGGAGGAGGATGGATTGGTGATCTTTGATAGGGGTGTAGGGTTTTATGAAAATTTCCATAAAGGCACAACATAAATTGATCACTTGGATATGCTTAACTGCATACCAAAAATTATGGAGGATGTAGATAATAGTTGACCGGATGCTATCTCATTAGACTCTGAGGTGAAAAGCACAATTTGGGATCTATATCCGGATAGCTCTCTCGGTTTTAGACGGTTTCCCTAGTGCTTTCTATAAACATGGCTGGGAGGGTGATCTTGTATGATGTTTGTAATGCTATCAGGTATTTCTTTAGCACTGGTTGTATGCCTCAAGGAATTAATAGAAATTTTCTGGTGTTAATTCCGAAAGTTGATTATACATCTTCTTTGAAAAAATTCAGGCCTTTGTGTATGGGGAATTTATTTTGCGAGATTATCTTTGAGGTGTTAGCAATTTGTTGGTTGCTTTGCATCCGAGACTAATCTTTGAGGAGCAGAAAAAGGGGAAAATCATCCATTCCAACATTAATTTGGCATCGGAGCTAGCCAATATGATGTTTTTGACAACCAGAAGTGGAGATATGGCTCTTAAAATTGATATCCATAAGGCATATGAGACCATTTCTTAGAATTTTATCTTCTAGGTTATGAGAAATTTTGGATTTTCTGATAATTGGATTTCATCGATTCACTAGTTGCTTGCTTAGACTAAAATCTCAGTTTTATTTAATGAAGGACCTTTGGAGTATTTCAGAATCGAGTGGGGTTTATGTCAAGGTAATCCAATCTCACCTATGTTGTTTATCCGGCTAAGGAGGTTTTGAGTAGGGGTTCAATTTGTCAACGGTAAGAGGGACCCCATTTAAAGATATGCGGCATTTTTTTACGGATGACTTTTAGTATTATAAATGGTAGGTCTCGGTTTTCTACTTGAACCGTAGTTTTAGCAACAGACCGAATAAGCAACGGACGACCGGCCTATTGTGCCGATTAGACCCTTTAATGATTGTAGAATACCTATTTAAAATTAAAGAATAAAAACTAAAAAGTAAAGACATGTTCACATTTTAAATAATGGTTATATTTTGTATCATTTATTGATTTATTGTCATTTTTGGGCTTGCATAAGTGGGCGAATATAATAGCACATTTAAAGAGGCCGTTTAAAACGGTTAAAGCCGTTTAACATTAAACATGTCCGTAGCAGTTAAGGCGACTAAAGCCCGATTAAGGTGGCCCGATTATAACGAGACCGACCGACCGAATATAAAGTGTACCATGCCTCAATAACTAAGCTGATTAGTTAAATGGCGGACATGTAATTTGAAAGTCTTCAAGCCCGATTAAGCCGACAAACCGAACCCGAGTTGACACCCTAGTTTTGAGTTGGGGTTGAATGCTCTTTCGGCTGAGAAGAAGATTAGTGCTCTCCATTGGCCTTATGAGGTTAGTATGCCTGGTCATTTTCTTTTTACGGATGACATATTTATATTCACTAATGCATCGGTAAGGTATGTTAGGAATCTAAATTCTTTTCTGATTAAATATTAAGAGTTTTGAAGGCAACAAATCGACCTTGAAAAGAGCAAAGTCTTTATGGGAAAAATTCTAGTAGCGAGAAAGTAAGCAATTGTGGATAAACTTAGCATCCCAATGTGTCACTTCCCTACTAGATACCTAAGAGTGGAAATATTTAAGGGCAGATTCAAAAGAGATTCCCTTCTTCCAGTTATGAACAAAGTGAAGGCGCGACTTGCAAGATGGAAATTTTTTTATCTATGGCAGGTAGAGTGGTGCTGGTTCGTGCAATCATTTTAGGGATGCCAATTCAAAACTTCTTAGTTTATTGGTGGCCCTCTTCTCTTCTCTCCACCATAAAGAAGTGAATGAGAAATTATAATTGGTCAGGCGACATGGATATCTCTAAAGCTATCACAATGGGATGGTGCCTATGTTGCAAACCAAAGATGAAGAGTCATTTTGGGCTACTGAGGCTAAGAAAAGTCAACAAAGCCATGATCTGTAAGATGGTTTGAAAAAATCAAGCATGAGGATTTTATTGCTAGTAAGTTTTTGGGGGCAATTTCTAAAAGGCGACGAAAATTTCAAGCAGGATATAAAGCCTCTTCCATGTGGCCAAGAATTTAGAGAATGTGGAGTTTTGTATCGTCAAAAGACAGATGGATATTGGCAATGTAACAATCATTATTAACTTCTAGAAGGATAGGTGTTTAGGTGAGAATACAATTGAAGAAATGGCTAATTTGGATGGAGATGTTTTTTCTCAGGTTAATGACAGATTTTCCAGATTTATAGGAAATTTTGAATGGAGAATGTTTGAGATTTAAAAGTAACCACAAGCGTACGGATTAGTGTAGCTAATGGGTCGAACACAAGGAAAGCAGCCACTTTATTTTTAGCTTCTTTTAGTAACACGAAAGTGTACGGATTGATTGATTGTGATCTAATTTTAACTACCGACCTAAAACACAACTAGAGAAATTGGAAATTAGAATTGTAATAAAAATTGAATGACCTAACCATTCACATCTAACCCTAACCATTGGTCATCTAGGAATTTAAATACTCAAACCACACAATTAAAAAGTAAATAACTAAAAGTAAAAGTGCTGAAAAGTATAGAAAAGTGCAAATAAAGGGAACAAAGCCAAGAGAGGCACACAAATAGGTATCTCTACTTAGCCCAAGGGATGCACCATAAATAATATAGCTTCCTTACTTAACCAGAGAGTTACTCTTACAAGGGCTGCTCTACTTAGCTTTAGGGGAAGGGAGAAAAGCAAATGACTGAAAGTAAAGGCAATTAAATGATGGTTCCATGGCTAGAGAGGGGCAAAGGGACATCATCAAAGTAAAAACTGAAATTTAAATCCTAAATTAAGAATGAATGGGTAGTAAGAAGAGGGAATGAGAGGGGGGATGAGATGATTTATGAAGAAGCCTACCTACTTGAATTAAAACTTCAATGCTTGAATTAAGCTTGATTGAGATTTGAAATACTATCAGCCCTAAAAACCAGATCTGGAATGAACCAAATCTAAAATTGCTAGGCCTAGAGAAAACAAATCTAGAAGAGAAAAACTAAACTTGAAAGAGATGCTCCACAACTTGTTCTTGTCACCTAGAACTAAGCCTAGAACTCTAAATTAAAAATTATTACAACTTGCATAACTTGAATAACATAAACCATAAAAGTAAAAGACTTGCATTAATTTAATGAAACCAAATTACAAAAGTGTTAAAGCAAAAACAAAGAACTAAAGCTAGAACTAGAGGGAGAGCATAATGAAAACTAGAGAAAAACAGAGGAAGAGAGGTACACCCCTTTAGGGTTTGGTCAACTCCCTTTTATAAGGAATAGGGGAGAGAGGAGGACGTCCAAGGGTGGATCCCCTTGGAAGATTTTGTGTGATGAGATGGAGGGAAGAGAGGAGAGAAGAGAAAAAAATAGGAAAGAGAAGGGGAGAACGATTTGGTGGGTCACTCTTGGCTTGGTCGATTGTGATGTGGAGGGTAGGAGAGAAGAAAAAAAAAAGAGAGAAAATATGGGAGAAAAGGGAAGAACGCCCAAGGGTGATGAGGTGGAAAATAGGAATTAGGAGAAAAAGGGAGAGAAAAGAGGGGAGATAAAATAGGAAACTTTTATTCCCTTTTTTTTCTCTTTTTTTTCTTCTTCAAATGTGGGCAGCTTCCTCTCTTGGACGATTTTCCAAGATTTAGACAATCTTCTAATTTGTTTTGGAAATCCTGTCCATGCCCCTTGTCTTTAAGTAGGTGGAAAATAAGAGAATCTTCAACCAAATCTCCAAAAAATAGGAGATTTTGTGTTTCACGTCCAAGGAGAGAGAGTGGCACCTAAGGTGGGTCCCTCTTACTTTGTTGGAATCTTAGAATATTCTTTAGACCCATGGGACGGCTGCAGACGAGGTTGGTTCTACATCTTGGTTTAGTTTTGGTCAATTATTATTTTTCTGGCCCGACAAGAATAATCACGTGTATTGGTGTCTAAATGAATGTGTACTTTTAATGCAATATGTCCATCTTGCTCAGAATTTTGTCCTCTTCGTAGCATGAAAATACATGGGACCTCTTTACGTGTAAAATTGGAGATATGGTGCCCAATAGTCGTTAAGGTCTTGAAAATATGAAACCTGCAAAAAGAGAGTAAAACCCAAGGTACTCCATTCTAAATATGTAAAATGCATGCTTTTTACCCTAAGATTTCACACATAAATGTGCTCATCAGAGAACTTATTGAGTCCAATCTATTTTTCTTAAAGATTTTTTTTAATCAAGTGAAGCCTATCAATCTTCCTTCATACAATTGTGAAGACTAGTGTTTCTGGAGTCTTACTACTGATGGAAAATTCAATTCTCCTTCAGCGTGGGAGGAGTTAAGGAGGCAATGCCCAAAGATTGGAATATGTTTATATGGTGTATGAAGCTAAACTGAGATTATTCACCATTGAATGGCGCCTTATGCATGGGAAGCTTCCAATTGATGATGCTGTGATAAAAAGAAGAGTGCCTCTTGCTTCCATATGAGAGTTTTGTGGGGTGGATACGGAGTCTATAGAGCACATATTTCTACAATGCTCATATTCTAAAGAGTTATGGAAAAATATGTGGTTGCTTTAAATAAATTGGAGGGAGTGTGACTCTTTGAGAGACTTTGTGATATAGTGGAAAAGGAAACTTAAGGTTTTTAGCCTAAAAGAGGCATGGGCAATGGGGCTACTCATTGTTTCTGCGAATAAATGGAGAGAGAGAAATACGCAACGACATGAAGGAAGACACAAGTTGACTAAATATGTGATCCAAATGATCAAGCGGTAAATAAGGGAGCATTATCTTAACACAAAAGGTGGTGTGAGTTTGGTTTTGGATATATTATGATATAGAATGTTGGGTTTGAACATTGAAAGTGCTGCTCATAAACCAATTTTGGAGGTTTTCTAGTGTAGACCTCACCTAATTAAGCTGGGTAAAGCTTAACTTTGATTGTAGTCCTCTAGGGAATCCAAGAAGAGTAGGGATTGAAAGTGTTTTGAAGAATCACAATGGAAAAGTTTTAAGCTCCTTCAGTGTCTATTTGGGTGCGAAAGGAGTTTTGAGCAGAGTTCAAAGGTCTCATACTAGGGCTTTTGCATGCTAAGGAGATGGGGATTTCTGCCTTATGGACAAAATCTGATTCATCGGAGTTGTGACATCAATCCAACATCAGAAGATCCCATGGTTTACTATGTAGTTTTCGACTCATCTCAGGACTTATCTTGAGATGATTAATTGGAAGATATCTTATAACTTTAGGGAGGCGAACTCCATTGTGACTACTTGGCGAAGAAGATTGCTAACTAGTGATTATCCTCTTCAAAAGACAGTCTTCTGCCCCATATTGCTGAGAAATTGGTATGGATGCTGATGGTAGACCCACTTTCAGGTTTTGCTAATGCGTTGCTTGTCCCTTGATGGCAATGCCGAAGATGGGGGTCCATGTGGTGATTGTTTATTCAGTTTTTGTTGTAATTATTTCTATTGTTATCTTATGCTCTCAATAACAATATCATTTAATGAAAAAAAAATCGAAGACAAAATGATGCAACCCTAGTTTAATGCTTCAACCAATGATTGGGATAATCTAGTACGAAGAAAAGTGCCCTAACCACTTTACTCACTCACTCACTTGTGTGACCTAAAAAAAAAAAAAAAAGCTACCTGGTCATGTGATCCCTGCGCCTAGAAACAGGGGTATATGAAATTACCACCTTATCCCTGTGAAATAAGATGTCTCATTCTTGTAGATATCATTATGTGTTCTAAGGAATCCCTATGCTGGTGCAAGGTCCATATGACTAGGCAATGATCTCTTGCTAAAAAAATTAATTAATTTTTATTTGTGATATTAAGCTTTTTTTTTTTTTTTTTGCTAGAGATCAAAAATTTATTAAAAATGAGAGAAAAAAGAAAATACAACTCAACCAAAATGATTTATAAACCCCACCTTTTGCATGGCCATCATGGAGGAGAATAAACTAGAAAAACTTAACAAAAACGAAACCAAGGTCTCGAATTAGCATAATGCACAATCTTAGATCTGATATGAGAAGGGAAAATAATATTTATCTCCGAGGATCCTGATTTTGCTGCATCCTTGGCAAAGAAATTTGCCACACCATTTGCTTTACGAAAGCAGTGAGAAATCTTCCAGTTTATAGAATCTAGAAAACTTTTAACTAAAAAGCAATCTTGAGCTGCATACCATGGGATAGATTGATTTTGAATCGCAATAACCACCGTTGTTGAGTCGGATTCAATCTTGAGGGCATCAACATGTAACTCCTTAGCTTTGAGAATTCCTTCCTTCAAGGCTTTAAATTCAGTATAGAAATTTGATTGTATCCCAAGGAACATCTTAAAAGATCCCACAACACTACTCCTATGATTCCAATGAATTCCTTCCGCTCCAGCTCTTCTAGGATTTCTTAAGAGCATCCATCCACATTTAATGTCGTTTATCCCCAAAAATGTTTACACTAGAAAACCTCAAGCATCGATAAAGGCTTACTAGGGGAAGCAGAAAGACCAAGTGTGCGAGAACATAAGAGATCCAATGGTTGCTTGACCATGCCAGACAAAGAGAAGTTTTCTTCTTGTAAATCCGATCTGATCTTCTAAAAAAGAATGACGTTTGATTTTGCATGCCCATCATGATGCCGATCATACCTTTCTCTCCAAATATTGTCTGCGAACGATGATAAATCCCATCGACCAAGGGTTGTGCACTGATAATAGTCTCTGTTTTCTGATCCACCAAAGAGATAGCTGATTGATATCATCCAAATTAGGCCAAGATAGACCAAAGCAGTTAAGAAGCATATTCCAAATGGATACTGAGTAACTACAACCTGTAAATATGTGGCTAAAAGTTTCAGCATCTAAACCACATAAGCTACGTTTTGAAACTATAGATACTCCCTTGCCAGCAATGATATCATCTGTTGGAAGTTTCTTATGCGTGAGGCACCATCCAAAAGTGGAATGCCTTGGCTGTAAATATTTTCTCCAGACAAGAGAAAGCCATGGAACCTTGGGGTTTCCTTTTTTATCTCATTCCAAGCAGAGAAAGAGGAAAAAAAGCCCAAAAGAAGAGGCACTCCAAAAACATCAGTCCTCCACATCATGCTGGGGCAGCCTAATTAATCGGGCATTTGAGAAAGCATTTTTAAGCACAGTTGATCTGACATCAGGAATTCTCCAATTGAAATTTTGAATAATTTCTGACATCTTTAAAAAAGAGTGACTCAAAGATTGGCCACATAAATCTGCTAACGAATTTACTCCCAGTCAGATGTCATTAAAGAGGCTGATGTTCTTACCATTTCCCAAAATCCATCTCTCCTTGCTAGCAATAAATGACCACATGCTAAAGGAATTTGGACCATGGGAGATCCAAACTCTTAAAAGCAAGATTCTTCATTTGCTAAAGGAATTTGGAAGGAAAGAGATACTACATGTGTGGAGGGAAGTCAATAGTTCAGCTGACTTTATTGCTACATATGATACAGGAGATTGTGAAATTACTATTCAGCCAAAAGATTTTCCACAAGACTTGCAAAGTCTAGTGGACTTGGATGCCAACCGTAATGTTTATTTGAGGAAGTAATGTAATGGGAGAGTGATTTTATAATATTTTCATTGCATTATGCAGGGTCTGTCCTGCTTGTTAAGGGACTTCTCCACCCCTCTTTAGGTCTGTCTAAAGGGGGTAGGTGTGGTTGCCTCTTTTTGTAATTCTTAATTTTCTTCAATACACAAAGTTACTTATCAAAAAAAAATAATAATAATAAATAAATAAATAAAGGACCACACTTTACGAATACCAGGCTTTACGAATACCAGGCCATATTGAAGAAGACTTATAATTTTTTTTTTTGGAGACCCATTACTCAGAAATCGAGCCTTGAAAAAATCTACTCATAATGGAGTTCCCATGCTTTATGTTCCAAGCCTACTTACATAGCAGAGATTTATTAACATCTCGAAGTCCATGAATACCCAAACAACCTTCCTCCATCAAATGAACTGGATAAAGATCAAATCTTCCCTCCTCTGGAAGTGCATTGGTGCAAGCCTCAGACGAACTGGATAAAGATCAACATTAATGGCAGCTCTTTGGGAAATCTAGGAAGGCAGGAGCAAGGGTATCGCTTAGGACAGCGAAGGTCAGGTATGTGACTCCTTCAACATTTTTTTGGGTATCAAGAAAATCTGAGGCTGAGTTTGAGGTGGTAATGGAAGTGGTCTTGACGGCTAAGGAGCTGGGGTGCAAGGGGTTTGTGGATTGAATTTGATTCGGCTGCAGTGGTGTCTACAGTTCTTAATAATCACATCCCATGGTTCATCATCCAAAGATGGTTATTTTTCTTGGAGTCTATCCAGCTGATTTG
Organism: Macadamia tetraphylla; assembly: GCA_022985045.1. NCBI lineage: Eukaryota > Viridiplantae > Streptophyta > Magnoliopsida > Proteales > Proteaceae > Macadamia > Macadamia tetraphylla. The sequence continues at coordinate 25,220,277 of CM040974.1, read as the reverse complement.
CTTGCTAAGAAGGCTTCTAAATCTGGGCTTTCTGAATTCTTGGTGTCTTTCCCAAGTCACATAATGGCTGATTTGGAGAATGATATGGTGGATAGATTTTTCTAGGGCATTGCTTGTGCTCTCTGCTGATGGCCATACCGAAGGTGGAGGGTGCAAGTTGCTCTAGTGGTGTCGGCCTCATTCCTGTTTTATTTCTTCTTTGATGTATCCTTTTATTTTTTAATAAAATCATCTTCTAGTGAAAAAATAAAAAAACCTTCCTCCTTAGGCTTGCACAAATTGTCCCACTTGACAATCACTGCTTTAACAAAATCCACATCACCTAACAAGATGAAATTTCTAATTCAATTTTCCATCAGATTTATTAAAGAAGAGGGCCACCAGTACACATAGAAGTTATGCATAGGAGTTCCCAGAACGACAAAGCGAACCAGTTACACCCTACCTGCCATATATAGAGAGAAGATGACCATTCCAACCTGACAAACGCTCTCTAATTTTATCAACAATAAGTATCAAGAACTGATTTTTGACTCTACCTTTACAGATTTGAACACCAAGGTATTTAGTAGGAAAATTCCACAAACTAATGCCCAAAGTCTCTATAATGCAAAGTTTCCTAGATGAAGAATTTTCCTAAAAAATCTTGCTCTTCTCTAGATTCACATGGTGACCGAAAACTCCTAATACTTCTTCAAGAAATCATTTAGATTTCTAAGATAATTTATGGAGGCATTCATAAATATGAAAATATTGTCTGCAAAAAATAAATGAGTAAGAACCAACTCACTCCTTGGCCCTTGCAGAGCTTTGATTTTCTTCTCTTGTAATAGTTTCTTTAGACCTCTGCATAGAACCTCTTCTGCTAGAATGAAAAGAATAGGAGAAATTGGGTCGTCTTGGCGTAGATCACGCTCCACTCCAAAATATCCCATCGGACCTCCATTAAGTAAAATAGAAATCTTTGAAGATCAAGGATCTGATAAATCCAATTTATCCATCTTTTAGTAAATCCAAATCTTCCGGTAATAAAGAAATTCTTAAATCGACCATTGAGGGGAGATGGAGAACACAGGAGAGAGAAGCTCTGAGAGGGATGGGGGGATTTGCGATCGACCACCCGATAAAGGGAAGCAACGGAGGATTACTGATTTTTGGAGACCGGAGCACAACTCTTTGCCTCCGTCGGTCTCTAAAACTGACAATGTCGTCTCTAGTGGATTAGCTGAAAAGAATCACCCTATGTAGGATGTGATCAATGGAGGAAGCAAACAATCTTACGCAGCTGCAGGGAAGAAAACTATACCGAACATAGATGATCTTCCTGATCCGATACATGATGGAACCCTTACAAAGATCATTATTCCTCAGGAGGCGTACGAAGAGAAATTAAAATCTTTCTCTTACGCTCTGATTGGGTGGGTTAATTTTCACTTTGTCTCGATGGATGAAGTGAGGACTGATGCAAAAAATGTCTGGAATTTGAAGGGTAAGGTGAACCTTGCGCCATTGGGTAAAGGATTCATTCTTTTCCGATTTGAAATTGAGGAGACATGGCCTCGATGTGGAAAGAGGTCCATCAAAGTCAAAGGGCAAGTCATTAGATTCCACGATGGCGGCGGAGTTTAGTGTTCGTGAGGACCCTATTCGGACCAAGCTGGTGTGGATACGATATCGAACTTCCATGGAGTATTGGCATGAAAATTCTTTTCTCCATGGCCAAAGCCTCGGAAGGCCAGTGGAGGTGGATCGTGGGACGTTGCATGGTATTATGGGGAGCTATGCTAGGGTCTTGGTGGAAGTGCCGATGGCTGCACAAGAGTGGAGGAAATCTAGGTCGAAAGGAAATAGCCGGGCAAGGAGGTTTATTTCTGGTTCAAACAACGGATTGTGTATGAAGATGGTATAGTGAGATGCATTATTTGCAAAAAGTTGGGGCATGCTGTCGAGCAGTGCAGAGCCAAGAAGAATCAAAACCGAACTCATGCAGACATGGATGACTCTGAACGCCACTCTATTGGTCACTTACAGGCGGTGGAGGTAGAGGGTGGTGCGGACATGGTTTACGATGAGATCCATCGCAATCCTCCTCATATGGAAGGAGATAAAAGATCCTCTCTTCCTAAAGATATTTCCCCCTTTAGAGATAATATGCCAACGGTGGAGGATCTGTCAAATATAGAAGGTTCTCTTGAGAACGTTTTGAATGAATACAACTTAGAAATCTATCTACATGATCCATGCACTCAAGAAAGGAATACCCATGAACCGACCATGGTGGACAACCCTTTGGGGTGTGGATATGGGTCGAATCCGACCGGAGAGTCGGAAATTACTCTTGAGAAAAGAGTAGTTGGAATCGTGCAAGGTAGCAAAGATATGAAAGAGGATGAATCCATTTCGGACTTGGAGTGGTGAGGCGGAAGGTGTTCACTGATAGAACTCTTAGCCCTCGCAAGATAAAGTGATATATAATGGTGGTCGTGGAGGCCGATGGCGGCTAGAGGAGGAAGGAGTGGCGAGGGTAGGAATGGGGGACTCGAGCACATGATTACGAAATATATCCGTCTGGCGGCGTGGCGGGATAATTGTTCACCACCGGAAGTCGAGAGCTTGACCAAGCTCTCACAAGAGCTGATGATGATGCTAGACGAAAGGAAAAGCTAATGCATGACAGGCAGGCCTTGAGGTCTGACCGCTAGGCTGATACCAGGAAGTAATTTATGAAGATTCTCTTTTGGAATATAAGAGGAATAAAGAAGGCGGTCGTCAAGAGCGCCTTGAGAGATTTAGTTAAGTAGAAGGACCCAGACCTTCTTTGTATCGCCAAGCCAATGGTCTCTGTGAGTGATTTTCCAAACTTATTTTTTAATAAGTTAGGTTTTTTCAATAAATTTATTTTTAACAATAGAACAGGGAGAATTTCAAAGTTATGGATTATGTGGAAAAGAAATCTGGGTTATCCGGTGGTGATCTCAGAATCCTCTCAGCATATTATGGTTGCTCTGACTTGGGACCTCACCCAAATGCAAGTCTCCTTCATCCATGCTAGCAGTTTTAGGGCGGAGAGAAGAGATCTTTGGTTGGACTTGGCTGCGGATATTCCTACCACTCCCACTCCATGGGCAATGGTTGGTGACTTTAATGCTACCCTTCAGTCTCATGGGGTCAGGAAACTTTAGCATGGGGTCAGCTGCGGAGTATAGTGCTATGGTGGACTCTTGCTTCATGTTGCAGTTGCCTTTGAGTGGGAGAAAATTTACATAGAGCAACAATTGAAAAACTGGTAATGTGTCTGCAGTGCTTGACAGAAGTTTTCGCAATGAGCAATGGCTGACCATTTTCCAAGACTCCTCTCAAGTGGTTTTGCCTAGAATAGCTTCAGATCATGGACCGATTTTGATGACTGCAATTGCTAGTCAGCACCCCTTAAACTGTCCATTTAGGTTCCATCAGTTCTGGATGGACCACGAGGAATTTAATAATGTGGTGGCATCGTCTTGGTCTGAATGGGTTGCGGGACCCCCTATTGCTGTTATCACTTCCAAATTGAAGCGGCTGAATGGGGTTTTGAAGACCTGGGTGAGATCAACCTTCCCTCACATTGATAGAGAGCTTGAGGATGCAAAGACGGTCCTGAACCAAATTCATGACCAGATTGTAGAGAAGGGATGAATGACCATTTGTTTGCCTTGGAAGCTGATGCGAAGACCGGCTTGGTGAAGGCCTTGAAAATTATAAAAAAATCTGGGCAGAAAAGGTGAGAATTAGATGGCTAAAAGTTGGTGATCGAAACTCCAAATATTTTCACCTTTCTGTCAAAATGAGAAGAAATAAAAATACAATCAGAGCGCTCAAGAGGCCGACCGATACCATGGTGGAAGGGCAAAATCAGATAGGGGAGTATATTGTCAATTTTTTTGAGCACTTTCATAAAGAAGCTCCCACAGAGACCCATGCAGATTTACTGGATAAAATCCCGAAAGTCCTTAACCAAATGGACTGTTATAGGTTGGATTCCCTCCCTGGAAATGAAGAAATAAGGAGGGCAGTGTGGGAGTTGGACCCGGATAGCTCATCAGGCCCTGATGGATTCTCTGGTGCATTTTTTCGCAAGTGCTGGTCCTTAGTGGAAGTGGAAGTGTGCAATGTGGTGAGGCAATTTTTTAGCACTGGATACATGCCCCACAGTGTCAATAATAATTTCCTGGTCCTTACTCCAAAGGTGGAGGGAGCAAACACACTAGATAGTTTTCGCCCTCTCTGAATGGGCAATTTATTTTGCAAAATGATTTCCAAAGTTATGGTGATGCGACTGGAACCTCTCCTTCCTCGGCTGATTTCAGAAGAGCAGGGTGCATTTCAGAAGGGGAAGTTGATTCATGATAATATCTCTGTGGCCTCTGAGTTAGCAAACTTAATGTTCTCAGCGACCAGAGGTGGGGGTCTTGGCCTGAAAATTGATATCAAGAAGGCTTACGATACTATTTCTTGGTCTTTCATTTTTCAAGTTTTGAGTAAATTTGGTTTCTCCAATAGTTGGATCAACTGGCTGCATCAACTTTGATATCGTCAAAAATATCTATTCTTGTGAACTGAGGTCCTCAGGGTTACTTTGGGGTGGAGAGCGGGCTAAGACAAGGTGATCCTATATCTCCTATGCTATTTATTATAGCCGAAGAAGTTCTATCCAGAGGGCTGTCGAGTCTGGTTCAGTGCAAGGAGCTACAGGCAATCCATGGCCCAAGAGGTGCTGCCACTCCTGGGCATATCCTATTCGCAGATGATATCTTCATATTCACCAACGCCTCCTTGAGGTATATTCGTACCCTGAAAAAATTCTTGATGAAATACCAAGAATTTTCAGTCGTCGATAACCTAGAGAAAAGTGAACTCTTCCTCGGGAAGATTGCTCCAGATCGAAAGCAGATCATTGCTGATACCCTCGAAATTCAGATCTATAACTTCCCGACTCGATACTTGGGTGTTGAAATATTTAAGGGAAGAGTGAAGAAAGAGGCCCTTCTGCCAGTGATGGACAAGGTGAAGGGGCGCCTAGCGGGTTGGAAAGGCAACCTATTGTCTTTGGGAGGAAGAACAGAATTGGTTAGATCGGTCATTGCAGGTATCCCTAACCATAGTTTTGCTATTTATTGGTGGCCAACTTCCCTGTTAGAAACAATGGAACGGTGGATGAGGAATTTTATCTGGACGGGTGAGATAGAATCTGCAAAAAAATTACGAGAAATGGGGCGCCCTTTGTAATCCTAAAGAGGAAGGAGGCTTAGGTATCAGGAGGCTCAGAGACACAAACAAAGCAATGCTATGCAAACTAGTATGGAGAATCAAGCATGAGAAGTCGGTGGCCAGTTCTTTCCTTAAGTCTCGATTTATTAAAAATGATGGCAGCCTCAAAAAAGGCGTTTCATCTTCCATTGTATCAGGGGTTAAAAAGGTCTGGAGCTTTGTGGAAGAGAATCAAAGATGGATTATCGGGAATGGTAATCTTGTAAATTTTTGGAAGGACAAATGGTGGGGGCCAAAATCAGTGCTTGAGGAGCTTCAGATAATGGATTTGATTGCTCTTAGATTTAATGCTAAGGTGGGTGACTTTATTTGTGGTGGAGAATGGGTGATCCCTGAGGTGAGATCGGTGGAGCTCATCAGAATATTTGATAAAATTAAGAGGATTAAAATCCCCTCAGGTGACTTAGTGGATACCTATTGTTGGTCATTGTCGACTCTGGGGTCTTTTTCTACCTCTTCGGCATGGGATGGTATCAGAAGGACGGCTAGCAAGGTCCCTTGGTACTCTCTGATTTGGCGGAAAGGCCTACCTCCTAGGATCTCTACCTTAGGATGGCATCTAGCTCATGGCAAACTCCCAACGGATGAGCAAATCAAACATAAGGGGATCCATCTTGCTTCCAGTGTGCTCTCTGCAACCAAGCTGAAGAAAATATTAATCATATCTTCCTCACATGCCCTTTCACGACCAAAGTTTGGAAAACATTTGTTGAGTGCTTTGAGGTTAAGTGGCGCGCACCATTCGATTGACAACTTTGGTTCGATGGTGGAAGGCAAAGGCTAGAGTTATAAACCTTAAAACTCCACGGATGATGGGTTTTCATTATTGCAGCAAACATTTGGTGGGAAAAGACAGCGTTGGCATGACAATGAGTCAGAGTGCGATGCAAATTTTTGAATATAGTTGTCATGAGCTTGGCTCTTGCGTAGGGAAGTGAAGGGGGGTGAAAGCTCAATTGATGTTATTTTTGCGATGCTGGGTTTGACAATGGGGTCTCACAAGCATGCTCACCCCTCGAAGTTCCTTGGTGTAAGCCCCAACCAAAGCGGCTAAAGGTTAATGTGGATGGAGCTCTTTGGGAAATCCGGGAAGGGCGAGCGAGGGGATTGTTCGAGATAATGATGGCGGTGTGTGACTCATTTAGCATTTTTTGGGAATGAAAAAGTCTTATGAAGCGAGTTTGAGGCGGTCATGGAAGGTATTATGATGGCTAAGGCGATGGGTGTAAGGGCATGTGGATAGAATCGACTCGGCGGTTGTTTTGGCGATCCAAAGGAACCATATCCGTGGTTTATCCTCCAAAGATGGTTGGATGCTATCCCTTTCCTGGAATCAATCCCTTGGAAGATATCCCATTGCTTTCGTGAAGCAAATCCAATTGTAGATTTTCTGGCAAAAAAGGCTTCAAAATCTGGGAACTCAGAATTCTCGGTGTCTTTCCCAAGACACGTTGCTGATTATGTAGAAAATGATATCCTGGGCAGGCATAGCTTTAGATTCTCCTAGGGTGATGCTTTCTTTCTCTGCTGATGGCCATGCCGAAGGTGGAGTTTGTTAGCGGCTCTAGGGGTCTCTGCTCTGTCCCTGTTTCCTCTTTATGATGTACTCCTTTTCTTCTTAATATATTCATCCTTTAGCAAAAAAAAAAAAATCCAAATCTTCTTAGAACATGAAGAATGATCCTCCAAGAGATGGTATCTTAGCCCCCATTCCACCACCTCTAGTAGAAGAAAACATAAGATTTGCTAACTTAGAGGCTAAAGCAATATTTTCATGAATTATCTTTCCTCTTTCAAAGCCCCCTGTTCTTCATATTAGTCTAAATTAACACATAAGTATGTATTGATAACTAACTGTGTATTGGATTGGGTGTCACTGTTGAAGCAATCTAGAGTGAGAGGAATCTCAGAAGGTATGAAGCTAAATCTCGATCCTCTTCCATGATGCTCTCTGCTATCTCTAAAGCCATTGTGTTCATTTGCAATGGGATGAAAGTCTCACCAAAGTCTGCAAATGATATCGTCCTTAGTAGAAGATTTCAGCTAACCAATGCTCATGCTTCTTCCATGAGATTATGGAGGTGCACTGGAGCAAGCCTCATGTTAATTGGGTTAAGCTGAATGTTGATGGCTGCTCCTTGGGTAACCCTAGTCGAGCAGGTGGCAGAGGTATTTTTCGCAACCATGTTGGGAAAAAGCTTATGTGCTATTTATTTTTTGGGTGTGGCAAGTAACTTTGCAGCAGAATTCTGAAGTATTATCAAGGGCTTGAAGTATGCTCGTGATATGAATGTGCAGCGGCTTTGGATTGAGTCAAACTCGGTCTCGGTGGTTGATATGTTTCGCAACAGAATTATTCCTTGGTTTGTTTTCCAAGAATGGTCAAATCACTTTTGCTATATAAACTCCATTGAGTGGAAGATTACCCACTGCTTCAGAAAAGCTAATCCCATCGCGGATTGTCTTGCAAAAGATGCTTCTCAGTTTGGCTTCTCAGGTGTGAAATCGGCCCTACCAATTTCCATTACCAATGAGCTTCAACTTGATGAAGCAGGCCGGCCTCATTTTAGATTCTATAGATAGTGGTTGTGAGCCTCTACTGAAGGCAATGCCGAAGGTGGAGGGTCCTTCTGGATTTTCTTTGTGATCTCTTGTACTTATTCTTCTTCTTCCTTTTTAATATAAATTTTGATCTTCTAGGGAAAAAAAAAGAGACTAACTGTGTATTAAACCCCTCAAAAGCACGTCCAGTGTTTTTTTGATATCATTGTGTGTGTTCTCAATAATCCCGTGTTGATGCAGGCTCATACGACCAGGCAAAAATCTCTTACTAAAAAAAATTAATTTTGGTTTGTGATACTGTGCTAAAGCAATATGGAAGTATGTATTAATAACTAACTGTGTGTCATACCCTTAAAGGACACTGGGGGCACTTCCAGTGTCCTTTTCTTTCTTTCCTTTTTTCTTTTTAAAGAAAAATTTTCCTAGACATTTTTTAGGTGAATGAACAATACATTAAAAAAGAAGAGGAATATACAAATTCTAGATTAGGCCTCTGGCAGTGACTATGATCCAACAAATCTGGATTGCTCTAGCCTTGATGTTGGTGTTCAAACTTCGATGCTCCGACCCCACGCTCCCCATATAATTTTCTTACACCTTTTCAGTATATAATATATAATATATACTATTAGAGTCCCAGGAATCTTTGGAGTGGTCAGCACTTTCAAATCCCATCTAGTCTAGTTGTATAGCTATAAAACCCCATGGAGTCTAATTGTTTTAAGTATCTCTCGCCACTGTCCTTTAGTTCTCTCTCTTTTATCAAGTTTTTGCTTTCCACACTCTCTTAGCTAGCTCTTTCGTATTGCTACTACTAAGATTCAGTGAACTCTAATATTACTTACAGGAATTAATGGCTAAGGTCAAGTTCATCTTTGTTTGTGTGCTTCTACTTATCCTTGCTTGCTCTCATGCAGTCAACTTTGTTGAGGGAAGGCATTTAAAGATTTGGAAGGCAAAGGAGTCTGTCAAGAAACCTACAACTCCCGGAGAGAATAACCAAACTGGATCAACAAAAGGTGGTGAAAACAGAAGTGTTTTGTTACATGGTGACCTTGCAACGACATACGTGGAGGAAGCGTTTCAGCCTTTAGCTTCTGCAAATGTTGGAGGCACTGAACCTGCAAACCCAGTTCCAGTAGATGATCCCCGATCACCAGCACAAGGTCTAATAGACGATTTCAGGCCGACAGATCCCAGTCACAGCCCAGGCATAGGGCATTCCATACACAACTAGTGAACCTTTTTATTTTTATTTCAGATGTAGAAGTTGTTGATGTGTATACGAGAAGAAATATTTTGATTCATTCAGATCATGCTTCCTATTAATCTCGAAGTTCTTCTCCAGAGCCAAAGATCGTAGTTCGTTCCTTCCTTTTTTTTTTCACAAGAAGGTAATTTGTATTAATTTAAAAAAAAAAAAAAATGGCTGTCTTGTTTTTATATAATTTTAGCATTTCAATGCTACCTAATAAAGTTGATTATCAATAAAAGAATATTAAGGTTTTTTTTTATCACAAATCAAACTTTCCTTAAAAATAAAAATTAATAATTAATAATAATAATAATAAATAAGTTTATGTTGAGAGCGTGGCCCCTGCGCCTAGACAGATGGGGCAAAATGACCACCCCCACCCTCCATTAAATGCAAAATAACACCTCTAGTAACGCTTCTTTGAGTGTATCCTTTGGTCTTTTGCATGTGTAAGAGCAACGCTCCTCCATAGGGAACATTTTTCCAACTTAAAAATAATAAAATAATAAATAAATAACAAAAAATCCCTTCACAACTCGAACCTTAGGCTCCAATTGGTCACAAGGGAAGAAGGAAGGGCAATTTTCAAACCTAATAAAAAAAACTTTTGTAATCATCAATACTCCACATACTTATGCCACTAAATCATTCAATATTTAGTTATTAAATTTCACTTTATATTGCATCTAAATCTTTTTTTGTCTGAAAAGTAAAAAATAGAAAAATAAAATGAAAATTATATCTAAAAAATATTATTACTAAATATAGTAAAAAATAAAAATAGTTTATACAATCATATTGGATAATAATTACAAAAAAAATTCCTTTTAGATTTGAAATTTTCACTTTCTTTTCCTTTTCTTCCCTTCAATTTCTCTTACAATTAAATTATACTTAGGCTGCGTTTGGTTGCAAGGGAAATGGAAAAGGGAAGGGAAGGGAAGGGAAGTGAAGGGAAGGGAAGGAATTGTTTTTCCCCTTTTGAGTTGTTTGGTTGCAACAAAAGTGAAGTGAAATTACTGTTTTTTGCAACTTCCATGGCATAATCTCATATTGAAACTCAGATGAAGAGTTTAATTTCATTTATCAATCATGGAATACAAATCCAGAAATTTGGGTCTCAATCTCACAGCAACAAAAATCTCCCAACATAATCATAATAAATGTCTGGAGAAAATGAATTTCTGTAATGTCTATAAACCTATAATCCTCCAAGAAGGCAAAGAATGTACAGATATAAACAGAGCAAAATTACAGTTCTTGCAACTTCTATGGCATAATCTCATATCGAAACTCGATGAACATTTAATAACAATTATCAATCATAATTTCATCATCCCACGATAGTGGTGGAGGCAAATTTAAATCAGAAATTTCATGTATCGATCTCACAGCCTCACCCGATGATGATGAATTCTCTTGTGCTTCTTATTTCTGTAGCTTCTTCTTCTCCTTGATCTCCACCTTCACCACAACAACCCAATGAACATTGGATCCCGGTAATACAAATTGGGTCTTCTGCAAAACCTTTGCATCGATGATCTTCTTCTTGGGTTCTGCGCGCAAGGCAAAGCGTTTCTTTCTTGGCGTTTGATCATCGACAATTGTTAACCTGGGCAACTTCTAAGCTTTGAGCCCAAATGGGTTTTTCTCAGACAAGAATTCATGGAGGCAGAGCTCTGCAACATCAAGCAATGCATTAAATTTCTTCCAGAGCCCTCGAATTTGACACTCTGATTCATAGTTACTCTTCATTTCTTCATGTTTGCTGGGTTTTTAGCGTAATTCGGAAGAAAAGAAATTTAAAATAAAGAAATCTAGAGAACAGAGCTGGGAGACGAAGGGATTCAAGAAATGAGAGAGCTTTGGAGAGATCGTTGTGAGAGAATTGAAAGTGATTGCAAGTTGCAACTAAGAGATTCTGTTCTTGATTTGATTCCTTATGGAGTCTTCTTAGATGACTGAAAACTTCCTCCTTTGTCGTCTTCGAAATTCAACTTCGTTTGAAGCACATATGTTGCTTGTGGCTCTGAGTGAAGAGAGAGAGATCGTCTAAGATGAGAGTTGCAAGCAGGGTGAGAGAGAGAAAGAGAGAGAGAGAAATTGTTTGCCATGAGCGGAGAGAGAGTCGCAAGCAAGGGAGAGAGAGAGAGAGAGATCGTGAGAGTAAGGTTTTATTTTTTCTTCCTATTTTGGTGGGGAAATAAAAAGGGAAATTTTATTGTATAAGTGAAATTGTTTTTACATGTAAAATATATTTTCCTTGCAATCAAACATCTAAAATTTATTTCCCCTGGGAAAAAAATTCCACTTTACATAAAAAATTTGCATTCCCCTTACAACTAAACAAAGCCTTAAGGAATCCTAAAGGGATGACTTTTGAATTCCGAGTTGATATAAGGAGTCGATCTAACCAACTCAATTGGATTAGTTCTGTGGAGGCTTGCAAAACAAGGTAACAAACTAACTCAGCTAAACGAGTCCAAAACGATTCAATAACATTTTCAATGGCTCTGAATGAGTTATCGAAGTTGTTCATTTAGTTTTTTAAAATTATTAGAGACCAGAAGACTATATGTGTTGTAGCGCACATGGCCATAAAGACCAGATCGACCACCGAAAAAAAGAGAGTAGAGAGAGAGATGTTAACGGTGGCACATATATGGATCCTCCATGGGGTGTGGGACCCAACTCCAGCATGTGTGGCCCACATCCATGGAGGGTTCAGATCCATCTCCATTTGTCCCCACTAAGGAGGTGATCTGGACCATGGTTTCAAGTATGGTATCGTATTGATCATATTTGGTATTGATTGGGATTGATATCGATATCGATATCTGATCGATTTGAATTAGTTGTCTGTATCATTTCATGGATAAAATAATAAAAAAAAAAGTATTTGAAAAAAGTAAGGATGAAAATGATCGATACAGATTGACAAATACCAATACTTAAATCCTTGATCCAGACTCATTCGTCCGTCATATAATGGACTTCTGAGCAGAGTTCATGGAATTATAACGTCTAAACAAAGAATATTTCAAAGGAATTTGAACTTAGTCAAGGCATTCTCTATCTCACAAATGGCCATACAGTGCATCCAAGTAATTCTCTTCCTAGAATCATGGAAAGATTTAGGAGTTTAGTGACCCTTTTCATTTTATGGAGTTCCTTTTTGACTAAGGAGAGCAGCCTAATTTGCGTCTCAATTTCAAAGATTCTCTAAATGATGAAACTTATGAATTGTAATAAAGCTATCATAAGCATGGCTTTGACCTTGGTGGTTGAACCTTATAGCTTCTTGTTCATAAAAACCCTATATTAACTTCAGTGGAAGACAAAAAAATTTGTTATTTTCATATTTGGGGGCTATGTACTTTCACTTAATTTCCATTAAAATATTTGAAAATGATGGTATGAGACTATAATCACAAATCACAATGTGTCCATTTAGATTCGTTTCAGATGCATATATAATCTTATACAGGACTATAACTCATATCTCTTGCCTCCGTGCATGCATTTGAACAAAATACATGGCAGAGAGAGAGAAATATAATATTCATATATGATTAACATTTTATGTGGTTCGAGGTAGAAGTCCTTTTTTATGGCTATGTAATTGATTAGCTAACCTCTCTTGTAATATCTAGAGCTTCTTCTTATGAGTGGAATAAAAGGGCGTGTCCTACCCTAATCATCTACAAAATCCTTGGTATTAGGATATAACTAAAAAGTACTCATATATTTGCGAATGTCAGTCTCTGGCACATCATTGTCGTAGAAATAGTAGATAGTGATACTTTCAATATCAATTACAACTTGATGGTATTTTGTGGTGGGGTGAGGTGGCTCTTCTTATGACTAGATCCAAATCCCTTGATTTCTGTGAAAAACAAAATAAATTTCATGTTCTTTCTTTCAAAAAAATAGGCATGTCGACCTATTGTGCAGCTTCTCCATACCTCCAGAAAAACATAAAAAAAGAAAAAGCTATAATGGTGAAGATGATAATTAATTAAAAAGAAATACACATTGAAAGGTTCATACATAGAGTAATAATGAGGCTGGTTAATGACCTGAGATCTTTGTTCTCTAGATCTGGAAAGCAAGGAAAGATATTTTATATTGGGAGGTTACCAGAAAGGTAGAGAACCCTACGTTGGGAATCCTTGTTCAAACTGTCAATGATCGAAAGTGTGCACCCACAGCCTACCAATCACTTACTCACGATGCACAGTACAATAATACAATTCTATACGCTACTCTCTATAATCTGGGGAGAGAGAGAGAGAAAGCTCTCTCACACACACAGAGCTGCCGTTTTGGACTTAAAACAATCAAAAGTGTTTTAATCTCTTTTTTTTTTTTTTTCTAAAGGTTCATTCTTTGCGGCAAAGATGACTAAAGAGAACGTTCCATTTCATTCTGGCATCAACGTGGACATTATTGGAGTTTTTGACCTTGAGTATAGTTGGTCAGTTCCCAGATACATGAAGGTTTTCTTCGTCTTGGGCTCTTAAGGCTCACAGTCACCCGCAATTGACAATGAATGAAATGGGTAGAGATTCGATTAGCAAAATAAAAAGTCAAAGATTCAATTCAGGGATTTTGTCAAACCCAAAGTCAATTTAGATTCATGAACGTCAAGTCCATTGTCCCACATACCCACACGAACAATAAAACAGGTAATTCCGGCCAGAGACTGGATATCTAACATTTCAAGTGGGTTTCCTTTGTGGTGCGGATGGTTTGCAGCGTCAACCAAAAAAAAAAAAAAGATGGTGTGCAGCGCATAAACGACGGCTGAGAACCCTTTAAGCAGTTGTATCAAAATAATGAAAGAATGAGAGGTAAAATCCACTTTAAAACCCTGCTTCACTTTTGGCATGGTAATCAGCAAAACAGAGTTTCAAAGACAAAAAATAAAAATAAAAATATGGAAATCAAGGATCCTTAGAACCCTGCTTCACCTTCGGCGTGACCATCAACAAAGCAAAGATCCAAAGCTTAGAAATTACAAGAATTTATAATGAGGTCTATGATGCAAACCTCATTCCAAATCAGACAAAATAAAAGAAGGAAATGGACTCCAAGTAGTGGAACTTCGAGTTGTTGCTGCATGTTTTGCTTATCTGTCCGCCACTATATTGACTTCGCGATAGCAATGAAGAATGCTCCAAGAGATTTTATTGAGGTGCGGTGCCACCACATTTGCTCAAACCACTAGGGGATGGCTTGCTTCTGAACGCAGATGACTACAACATGAGAATTGCACTCTATTATCAGATTCTTTTATTCCTTTGGTAGCTGCACACTCACATTTAAGTTTTATGGGATTGTTATATCTATTGTATCACTCATGTGTCAATTTTCAATTCAATCTAATCAATTTTTTATTCGAAAATTATAAAGTCAACCATTCTCTTGACTTTGCTAATGAATACCTTTTTGATAAATTGAATCACTTGGGGAAAATCTTTCTATTTCTTTTTCTTTTTGTGGAACAATGGTAAGGTATGCCATAAGTGATTGAGATGAATTGTTAAAATAGACAAATAGCTAAATGAGAGATTTTTATTTTTTATTTTTTAGTGAATAGAAAATATATTAAAATAGATGAAAAATAAATATAATAAACAAAGCATAAACCAGCTAAGTAAGGACAAAGACTCATTACAAGAGTGGCAGTACTTGCAGTCTTATCTAGCTATCTAGTATTTGGTGGAAGATTACCCTATTGTTTTAGAGAAGCCAACCCCATAACAAATTTTCATGCAAAAAGTGGACCTAGAAGTGCTTTATCGGTTGTAAAGCTTCCTCGCTCAGTGCTTGAGGAGCTTAGGGTGGACGTTGATAGTAGATCTAGATTTCGTTTTAGTAGGGAGTAGTGGATTACCTCCCCTACTGATGGCAATGCCGAAGGTGAGGTGTGATCCGGTTTGTCCCTCTCTTTTGTATTTGTATCTAGTGTCGTTTTAGACCCAGTTTATACATTTTCCTTTTTATATTCTTGTAATACATATGACCCTTTAGCAAAAAAAGAGGCAAAGACCCTATCCATCAAAAGCCAGCCCAACAAGAGAAGGACTAAATTAACAAGCAAGACCTAGGAAGGAACAGGCCAGAAAACAAAAAGAGAGGAGAGAGGGAAGAAACAAGCAAAGAAGAAGGAGCTTATTTACTTAGGTTACAATGTTTCTATGAAAATTAACTTGACTCAACCATGTCATGCAAAATTTTAGGTCTGATTTAGACCGGTGGAATCATGACCACATATGGGCCTAAATTTGATTCATATGCTTTTTTTTTCGTTTTTTTTTTTAATCTTAATAAAAGATCTGATAAAACAAAAGGAATGAAAATCAAACATACAAGATGCAGCACAGAATGAAAAGGCAAAATGAAATAGAAAATGGGAAGAAATATATTACAAATAGACAAGTATAGGATAATAAGGGCCAGAGATAACCAATTAACTCTGGGTCTCTTTGGGACTCATTCACTAAAGTATGGGTTTAATTCACTTTTTTTTCACTAGAAGATCCAAATATTATATTAAAAATGAAGAAAGAAAGAATATAGTAAAGGAGGAAATATCGACAACACTAAAAATAGGAAGAGGATCTGAAAGCAACTTTCCCACCTTCAGCATGGCCATCAGCAGGAAAGAGCTCCAAGGAAACTCAACCTAACAAAAGAAACCGAGAACTATGAAAATCTGTAACGAGGATGCATATTGGCATCCTGCTCCAGCTCCATAGAGATCAATGAAGGCCAAACCAAGACGGATTAGAGATGTCCAATTTAGTAGCTGATTTTGCTAGAAAGTCCGCTATTGGATTAGCCTCACGATAACAGTAGGTGATTTTCCACTCAACTTAAGCTATATAGATAGATAAGCCTTTGGAAAGAGGGGAATTTTGGAGGATGGAGAAGGTGGATGAGGAGAGACTGGCGACCAGACGGAGTTGCTTGATCCTAATGGAGGCCGGCTGCAGGATAGAAGTAAACAGTGGCTACTCATTGCTTTTTGGAAATCAGCTATCAACCATCACCCTGTGTCTGAGGGTGTAACCGATAGAGCCGATGAGGTCAGTCATTTGGAGGGTGCTAAGGTGGGGGGAGAAAGACCTGTAGGTGAGACTGAAGGTCGCAGATCATATGCTGTTGTGAGGAAGAAGGTGCTGCCAAATGTGGAAGACCTTCCAGAACCTAGCAGAGTAGGGTCGTTGACAAAGGTGGCGATACCTCAAGAGGCCTATGAAGAAAAGTTTCAAACTTTTATGTTTGCCCTGATCGGAAGGGAAAATTTTAGGTACATTTCTATGGATGATATTCGTCGTGACTCGTTAAATACATGGAACTTGAAAGGGAAGGTTAACCTTGCTCCTCTAGGAAAGGACTTCATTCTCTTTCGCTTTGAGAGAGAAGGGGATATGTCATTGGTATGGAGGAGAGGATTTATCAAGGTTGGGAACTAGGTGATCAGGTTTCAAAGGTGGAGGCTGGAGTTCAGCATCCATGATGACTACACTCAAACTAAGCTAGTCTGGGTTCACTTTCCTGAACTCCTAATGGAGTATTGGCATGAAAAAATCCTTCTAACCATGGCCAAAGCCGCAAGGAGTCTGTGGCACTGGATCGCAGAACCTTGAATGGATCTATGGGCAATTATGCCAAGGTTCTTGTTGAAGTAGAATTGGGCGGCTCCAGGGTACAGGAGATCCAAGTAGAACATAAACAGTCTGGTACGGACACTATCTTTTGGTTCAATCAGATTTTGACGTATGAGGATGATATCTCTTGATGCACTTTGTGTAAGAAATTGGGTCATCTGGGGACTCAATGTAGACGGAAGAGGGAGGAAAGAAGAGGAGATGCCCATGAGAATGCTAGCTTCATCGGAGTTGATCATGAGGATGATAATCTCGCCAGAGTTAGAAGAGAAGGGTCGGCGCCCAACACTGGCAGTCCTAGCCAATTGAGGAGTCCAAGAATGGTAGGAGAATATTTCTCTCCTATGGTTATGGAAACTATTAATGGGGATAAATCTTGCCATGTAGAGGGGGATATTGTGGTCTAGTTAGGCCAAGATAATAACGATAATTATGGGAATTTTCTCTCTAACAATTTGAGGGAATCTAATTCAAAATTTGCCCAACACAACATGGACCATGAACCGGTTATGGGAGATAACCTGCTGGGCGAGGGAGAATATGGGTCAAACCATTACACTATGGCATCTGAAGGGGGCTCTTTGGAATTGATGGAAGGCAGCGAACAGGGAGAGGAGGTCCCTAAGTCTCTAGCGCCTGACGTTGGTCATATGGAAGAACCTCTTGTTGCATGGAACTTAAGACCTCATCGCACAGTTCATTATCATGACACTGGTTATGGAGAGTGTGGCACGAACAGAGGAGGTAAAGGTGGTCGAGGTCATGCAAGAGAGGTGGCAGAGCATATTGTGACTGGGCTCTCATCTACTCAGTTGGTGGGAGGTAGAGTTGTGGTTCATCATCAGGAGGTGAATGAAATCGACAATGCTCTGCGACGAGTAGAGGGTACGGCAACAAGAAAAGGAAAAGCCATTATGGAGAAGGAGCAGACAACCAATTCTACTCATCAGCCCTACCCTAAAAAGTGATTTTATAAATCTATTCTTCTGGAATATCAGAGGAATGAAGAAGGCGACTGGAAAAAATGCCTTATGAAATTTTTTGAAAAAAAGGACCCTGATCTCCTGTGTATCGCAGAGCCAATGATTGCTGTAAGTGATTTTATTAATTTATTTTTTAATAAATTGGGTTCTGTTGTGATTTTATTCATAATAATCGGATTGGGAAGATCCCGAATTTGTGAATTTTATGGAAGAGGAATTTAAATATTCTTGCGATTATCTCTAAGTTCGAGCAACACATCTCGATTTCTATTATTTGGGAAGCTATTTCTATACAGATTTCTTTTGTTCATACGAGTAGCTTTCGTGCGAAATAAGGTCTCTGTGGGTGAATTTAGCTGGTGATCTCCCTCAAACCCCTATCCCTTGGGCCATTATTGGTGATTTCAATTCCACCTTGCATTCTCATGAGAAGAGGGGCCAGGGAAATTTTAGTTTGGGTTTAGCGGTGGAACTTGGGGCCATGGTGGATGCATTTGTTATGGCTCAAATTCCTTCTTCTGATCTGAAATTTACTTGGATCGATAATTGTCGCAGAGGCAATGTGAGTGCAGTGTTGGATAGAAGTTTTTGCAATGAAGATTGGCTTGCCTTATTTCAGGACTATGCCCAAAAGGTTCTAAATAGAATTACCTTGGACCATGCACCTATTATGGTCACCTCAGCTTTGTCTCAGTGGCCTCCCAATTCCCCTTTTCAGTTTCACAAATTTTGGATGGATCATGGAGATTTTGATAAGGTGGTTGCAATGTCGTGGGGTGAGTGGATTTCTAGAAATCCGATTTTTGTTCTTATGAGAAAATCGATAAGATTAAAAGGGTCTTTGAGAAGCAGGGCGAGGCCCTTCTTCCCTAACATAGATTTTGCTCTGGAGGAGGCAAAAAATAACCTATCTCAGATTTAGTAGAATATTGAACCCAACGGTCTAGATGATCATTCTTTTGCTTTGGAGGCTAATGCAAAGACGGCACTGGTGAAAGCCTTAGATTTGCATGAAAAATTATGGGCAGAGAAGGCCAAAATTAGGTGGATGAAGTATGGGACAAAAATTATAAATTCTTTCATTTTTGGATAAAATGAGAAGAATTAAGAATACCATCAGATGCCTCAAGAAAGAAGATGGTTCCTTGGTGGAAGGTTGGGATCAGCTGGGTGAGTACATTGTGAAATTCTATGAGGACTTCTATAAAGCCACTCCAATTGTGGATCATGAGGAGCTGCTAGATTCTATTCCCTTGGTCCTTCATTAAAGAGACGTCTTCTTTCTAAACTCTATCCTTGGAGATTCAGAGATCAAAAATGCTATGTGGGAGCTCGACCCAGAGAGTTCTCCAGGGCCAGATGGTTTCACTGCCACTTTTTTAAGAGATGCTAGAATATTGCGAAAAGGAGGTATGCAATGCTACTTGTCATTCTTTTAGCTCCAGTCATGTGCCCAAAGGGATAAATAATAATATTTTGGTGTTGATTCCTAAAGTGGAGGGCGCTTCTTCTCTGGAGAAATTTCGACCTTTATGTATAATGAATTTCTATTGCAAAATAATTTCCAAAGTGATGGCTATGAGGCTGGAAAACTTTCTCCCTAAGCTGATCTCAGAAGGGCAAGGGGCTTTTCAAAAAGGGAAGTTGATTCACTCTAATATTAGCCTGGCGTTTGAGCTCGCAAACATGATGTTTGCTTCTACAAGAGGGATGGTCTTGGAATGAAAATAGACATAAAAAAAGCTTATGATACAATTTCCTGGTCGTTCCTATTTCAGGTGCTGTGCAAATTCAGGTTTTCTGAGAAATGGATTACTTGGCTGCATCAGGTTTTGGTATCGACTAAAATATCAATTATGGTCAATGGTGGTCCTCAGGGGTATTTTGGAGTGGAGATAGGCTTAAGATAAGGGGAGCCTATATCTCCTATGCTCTTTATTATAGATGAAGAAGTGTTGTCCAGGGGGCTGAAGTCATTGATTCACACGTAGAAATTGAAGCCGATTCAAGGTCCAAGAGGTATCCATACCCTTGCGCCTATTCTATTCGCAGACGATATTTTCATATTCAGCAATGCATCCATGAGCTATGTTAGAAATTTAAGAGACTTTTTGATCAAGTATCAGGATTGTTCTGGTCAAAGTATCAGCTTAGAACAAAGCAAGCTCTTTATGGGAAAGATCCCAGCTGATAGGAAGCAGTGCATCTCTGATACGTTGGGCATTTGATGTACAACTTCCCTACAAGATACGTAGGGGTGGAAATCTTTAAGGGTAGAGTAAAGAAAGAGACCCTGTTGCCCATTATGGACAAGGTTAAGAGTAGATTGGCAGGTTGGAAAGGGAAGCTGCTGTCCATGGTAGGAAGGGTGGAATTGGTGAAAACTGTGATTGCAGGAATGCCTACCCACAGCTTCTTAGTGTACTGGTGGCCTTCATCTCTCATTTTTATGATGGAGAGATGGATGAAGAATTTTATTTGGACAGGGGAGGTGGACACAACGAGGTCGATCACTGCTAAGTGGGATTCCTTGTGCAAGCCAAATGATGAAGGGGGTCTGGGAATAAGGAGGCTGAGAGACTCGAATAAGGCTCTGCTCTCCAAGCTTGTCTGGAGGATCAAAAAGGAGAAATCTACTACTGCCTCGTTTCTAAGAGGTCATTTCATCAAGAAGGATGGTAGGACTCTTAAAAGCTATCGTCCATCCTCGATTGCTTCTGGAATCAAAAGGATGTGGTCTTTTGTGGAAGACAAGGAAAGGTGGATTATTGGGAATGGCCAGCTTGCTAATTTTTGGAAGGATTAATGGTGGGGACCTCACTCCATAATAGAGATGCTCAATCTTGAGGATTTTAGCTCTTTCTATTGCAGCAAGTTGTGGGAGATTTTATCGGAGACGGGGAATGGTCTCTCCAAGAGGTAAGCTCTAACCAACTTAAGTATATTTTTGATCAAATTAGTGAGATAAAAATCCAAGGAATCAGATGGAGGATGTATGTGTTTGGTCATAACGCCAATGGAAAATTTCTCCACAACTTCTGCCTGGGAGAATATCAGAAGGGAATCACCTAAGGGCACTGGGCTTCTCTGATTTGGCAGAAAGACCTCCCTCCTAGGTTCTCTACCTTTGGATGGCATCTGATTCACTGCAAGCTCCCTATGGATGAAATGGTAAAAAGGAGAGGTGTCCACTGGCCTCTTATTGTCTATGGTACGTGAAGAGAGTATAGAGCACATTTTTCTCCATTGTCCCTTTCTACTTCTATATGGGAAAATTTAGTAATTGCTTTGGAATTCAGTGGAGGAGCCAGGTGGCAATAGATAGTTTCTTGTTGTGGTGGAAGAGAAAAGCAAATACTATCAACATCAAAAATCCATAGAAGATGGGATTCTGATTATATCTTATCATATTTGGTGGGAGAGAAATAAGAGGAGGCATAAATCAAAGGCTAGGCCAACTGTTTTTTTTTTTTAGAGCATCAAATATGACCTTATTCTTTGTAGTGGCGGATCATGCAAGGAAGTGAGAATAGTTCCTGATGTTCTATGTTGTGAAGTTTGGGCCTGGAAATTAGTGCTCCCTTTACCACCCCTCCCCTTGAAGTGCACTGGTGCAAACCACTCCCTAGATGGTTGAAGATCAATATGGATGGCAGCTTCTAGGCAATCCCGGCAATGCAGGTGCAGAGGTGTGATGTGCAATAGTGAAGGGCAGGTTTGTGACTCCTTTAGCATCTTCCTGGGCATCAAAAAAATTTATGAGGCTGAGTTTGAGTCAGTGTTGGAAGGAATATCGATGACTATGGCTCATAATGCCATGGGTGTGTGGATTGAATCTGATCCTACATCAGTAGTTTATGTTATTCAGAAGAATCAGATTCTCTAGTTTGCTCTTCAAAAATGGATGTCATTTCTTAATTTCTTGGAGTCCATTCCTTAGAAGATATCACATTGTTTTGGGAGGCAAACACTGTTGTAGATTATTTAGCTAAGAAGGCCACTAAAGTGATGGTCTCAGAGTACTCGGTAGTTTTTCCTAGTCACATTGTAACTGAGCTTGAGAATGATGCGGAACAGGCACAGATTTCGATTCTGCTAGATAGCTCGCTTGTTCTCTCTACTGATGGCCATGCTCAAGGTGGAGTTTGCAAGTTAGTCTAGTAGTTTCAATCCTGTTCTTTTGTTTCCCTTTTGTATTCAATCTATTTTTAATAAAATTATCCTTTTAGCAAAAAAAAAAAAAAGATAGATAAGCCTCTCCATCTTTGAAGAGCAAACCAAGGAACCAACCCTCTTATAAGAAGATTTACCACAGCCATGGAGTCGTATTCTATCCACAAATTTTGCACTTCTGAATTTTAGCATATTTAATACCTGAGATTACCGCACTAATCTCAGCTTCAAAGTTAGTCTTCGAGCCAATTGCCTCTCTGAAAGTCCAAATCACTTATGATTTCTCATTTCTGAGAATACCGCCTGTTCCAGCCCTCCCTGGGTTTCCTAGAGAGCAACCATCTGTGTTTAATTTGAACCAACCTACAGGGGGAGGACACCAAAAAATCTCCATAGGCTCACTTCTCTTGCAAATAGGCCTTGGGATGACAAAGTTCCTAGCACACATCAAGTCCGAGACAGAGAGAGATTTTCCAATGAGAGCAAGTGAGTGGGACCTAATTTCACTTATGATCTTAGAGAAACATTGCCTATAGTGACTAGACATACCCTCATGTCTTCTTGCTTTTCTCTCCATCCACAGGAAATATGGGATGACATAACACCAAAGTTCCATACATTTTTTAGAGAGATAGATCTAGCTTTCTTCTTCCACCATCTAAAAAGATCCTCAATATTGATGAAAGAGGGACAGTGCATACCAAAAAATATCACAGAAATCATTCCACAAGCGAGAAGAATATCTGCAACTTATGAATAAATAAACCAAAGACTCATCAGCTGAACCATAGAGCTCACATCTGGATGGCATTGGAACACCACTCCTATGCACTTCATCATCTGTTAGGAGTCTATCATGGGTGAATCTCCAACCAAAAGCCACTTGACGAGGCCGAAGATTAGTTTTCCACATAAGAGAAAACCAAGGAACCTTAGGAAGCACTCTTCTAATTTTCTCCCAAGCTGATTTTAATGAGAAAGCACCTGAGGGCGATAAAGACCAGTGGCAAATATCCTCCACATCCAAGACTTCAATATGCTTTGCTTTGTCAAAAGAGTTCTTTAAAAAAACTGAATGCACTAGAGGAAAGCACCACCTCTGATTGGAGATAAAATCTACCACTCCTATAGTCACCCCATTAAAATAAATTAGATCCAGATTTGAATCCTCAACAATTGAATTTCCATCCATCCATTTGTCAAGCCAAAACTTAATTTTTTTTCCCATTGGCCACAGTCCATCGCTCAAACTCGTAGAGAAAGGGCTAAACCTTTTTAGCCAAGGAAGGATAGAAGAGGACTTATAGCCTACTCTCAGAGAGCCATCTAATTTTAAAAATCTTGATCTAAAAAATTTACTCATATTAGAGTCTTCGTGCTTGATTTGCCTTGCTAACTTACACCAGCAAGCTTTGTTAACTTCCCTTAACTTTCTGATTCCCAGGCCGCCCTCCTGTTTAGGCATACAGATGTTCTCCCATTTTACCAGAATCTTCTTCTGCGACTCCATGTCACCAAACCATATGAAGTTCCTCATCCAAAGCTCCACAGTTTTGATAGTAGATTAGGGCTACCAGTAAACCCAAAAGTTGTGGATGGGAATTCTAGATATTACAGATCTAACTAGCTCCACCCTGCCTACCAGGGATAATAAATTTCCTTCCAACCAGCCAACTTGGTCTGATTTTATCCATTAAGGGGAGTAAGTGATTTTTAGTCACTCTCCCTTTGAAGATCTCCACCCAAGTACTTGGTTGGAAGTCTTGATAGAGGAATTCTCAAATTCTTGAGATATGATGCTTCCTGTGAGGCGCTAGCTTCCCAAAAATATTTTACTTTTTTCTAGGTTGAGATGCTACCTAAAGAACTCCTGATACCTGAACAAAAAGCTCTAAAGGTGTCTTACATAAATAGCAGAAGCATTTATAAACATAAAGATATCGTCAGGAAACAGGAGGTGAGATGGAGTAACAGCACCCCTAGGTCTGGGAGGCGTTTCAATTTTCCATTGGCTACCATAATTTTCAAACCTCTACGTAAGACCTCCTCAGCTAAGATAAAAAAGAATAGCAGATATTGGGTCACCTTGACGAAGATCATGACCGCACAAAAAAAACCAACTGGGCCTCCATTCACTAGAATGGAAATTCTAGAGGATGATAAGATTTCATGAATCTAAGAAATCCAAATGGAAGAGAAACCAAATTTGCTCAGGGTGGCAAAAATAAAATCCCAAGAAAGGGAATCAAAAGCCTTTTGAACACCTAATTTAATACCCATACCACCACCTCTAACTGTAGAGTGCATCAGGTTTGCAAATTGAAGCCAGACTTATGTTAGATGAAATTATTTTTCCTTTCTAGAAGGCATCTGCTCCTTAGAAATGAGACAGGGGAGAAGGTGGGAAATCCGAGTGGAAAGGATTTTTGTAAGCACTTTACGAAGAAATTGCCCATGCAAATAGGGCGAAAGTTCTTAAGGGAGGAGGCACCGCGACTTCGGAATGAGAGAGACAATGCAGTTATTTACCCCATTGGGAAGCTTTCCCATTTTAAAGAAATGGAAAACAACCTTACAAAAATCCACTTCAACAATGTCCCAAACCCGGTGAAATAAATTACCTGTAAATCCATCCGGACCAGGAGAGCTATCAGGGTCAAGGTCCCAGACCACTTTTTTGACCTCCTCCTTTGAAGGAACAACCTCTAAGAAAGCATTATCACCATCCCGAAGCACCTTAGGAATATAATCCAAGAGATCCAAATGAGATGAAGTCTAACTTGCTCCATGAAAAGCTTCATAATGATCAGAGATGTATGAAGCCAAGGACTGCTAATCATAAATTATATTCTCGTCATCCTCTTTAAGGACCAAATCTGGTTACGAGATCGCCTAATTTTCATAGAGAGGTGAAAATACTTTGAGTTCCGGTCTCCTTCTTTCATCCACTTCTGCTTTGCTTTCTTAGACCAAAGTTGTGCATGCATTTGGGAAGCCTTGAGAAAAAAGTTTTGGTGTCTGCTTCTTTGTTGAACAGCTCATCCGACATGCCTGAAATATCTATTTCATCTTAAATAACTTTTAGGACATGGGAGGTTCTCTCCACTTCTTTATCCAAGATAGGGAAGTTCTGCCTCGCCCAAGGCCTAACTAACATCTTCACTTGCTTCAACTTTTGGGATAAGACAAGCCTAAAGGTTTTAAAGAAGTCAAGCCCTTCTCATTATAGAAGCTTTTATCAAGCACCGTTGCCACATGGCCACTCCAACGATTATTAGTCCAAGTAAATTTCTTTCCCAGAGAGGGAACCAAAATTAACATACAAGAGTCAACCATTGCTTGAAACTCTGCAGCTGAGCGAAGATTAAATCTTCCGGCCCCCTTTTCTCATTGGATAGTAAGGTTTCATTGAAATCTCCGATAATAGACCACGGAATGGAAGAGAGCCCCACCCGGCTGAGATCCATCCACAACTCCCTGTGTGACACAGTGAAGCTGCTAGCATGCACAAATGAAAGACCAACTTTACCTCCATTACAATCAACCACCACTGAAATCTGTTGATCCGACATGGAGAAACATTTGGGTGACCTATTCCTTGCTTCCAGTGTACCCATAGATTAGGCACTTTGTCGACACGATTATTGCTTGGGAAAAATGACGCAAAGAAGGAGAAAGTAGAATGGACATTAAATGCTCATCATCATGACTACATCTGTAAGTGTTTATTCAACTAGTTATTGGTATTTGAACCGTAAAAGCTTGAATTTATAACATAAGTTTGTCATATGCAAATTTTCTAGTTTAACTGTTTGGACATTTTTTTTTTTCTGTTGTTTATTTCTTTGTAAGAATAATTCCATACAAATGATAGTTCAACACGTAAAATTTTCCTATTTTTTCAATGTAGCTGAAGAAAAATTCATTAGATGGAAATAAACTATTCAAGATCAAAGAGAGCCAGGCCAAATCCTATAATCCTGTACAAAGTCCATCATATGATTTGAGATTCATCATTTGTAGTAAAAAAAACTATATGGGAATCATCTCAAAATCTTAGTTAATCTGACATTAGTAAGACCAAATAGTACATCTCTCTTAGTAAGATATGAATTATTGTAAATATCTCTGTGATGGTATTTTTAGCTCATTTTTTGTACATGTGAATGGCTGGGGTGCAATTTCGGTGTGGTTGGATTGTAAAACTGATGAATTTCGAATAGGACTAAGAGAAGGATTCTCCCCCAATTAAGTCAAAATGAAACCAAACCTCTCCCAAGTATGATCGACTTACACCCCAAGGTGTCTCCCTCTCCCCACCCTTGAAAGGCCAATATAAAAATATAAGATCATAATGTTCCTTGGTGTTTCTAGCAAAAGTGGCTATTTTATAAGAAATACTTGGAGAACACCACATGGATGATAACACATTGTTACAGAGAGGTAAACAATGTAGCGAATACTCTAGTGAAACTTGCCGCAGTCACTCGTTCTTCTTCATATTGGGATGGTGCTCCAAACTCGTTTTATTTTATCTTAATTGGGATTGTCTGAATAGACCCAGATATTGTTTCTTGTAATTTCCTTGCTTTGAGATTTTTGCTGCTAATGGCCATGCCGAAGGTGGTGTAAGATCTCAAAGAGTTTCTCTTTTGTAATTCTCATTCTTTGATTAATATATTATTTTGCTGACCTTTAGCAAAAAGAAAGAGAAGATGTGAAAAAACGCAAGGACCTTCATCATACATAATAGGCTTACATGGGTATGACTATTGCAAGCATAAATACATGTGTACAACCAATTCAATGTCGTGGGTAGGACACTGAAGACTACAACAGTAATAACAACAAACTAGAAACTAAATGAGGTTGATTACATGTATCTTTGCTCTCCAATCAGCTTTATTCAAAAGCATACATAATACAAATCCTAAGCTATGCATGTCTTTTCTGACCACTTCTTCTATGATAATTTTATAAGACTACATTATAATTACATGAAGCATAAAAATGCAATTCATGCAATTGAGTGATTGACATACTATGCAAATTGAGAACTAAACCAAGTGAAATCCAGAAACCAATGATACCAAACAATTACATTGTTTTCATATATTTGAATCATAAGTTTTGGGAGCCTAATGGCCAACACCAGGGCTGTGCCCGGGTGTGGTAGGTCGAAAATCATCTTCATTGTGATTTCCATTTTCGCTGCTCAAGTTTCTGTTGCTGATGTTCTCCCCAAAACTTTGGCATTTCTTACATTCCGGATTCATCCTTCCTTCAATTCCCTTCCCTCACAAGGAGAATTTCATAAGAAAGTATCAAGACAAGAATCACAACACATGCATACATGAACTTAGTTTTGGCCATGACTAGAGAGAAGAAGAGAGAAATTAATGAAATAGAAGACTTTAAAATATGGAAGCTACAAAGGGGAGAGAAACATGCAAACAAGATGATCATAAACTAATGTCCTCATGGGTATTTATAGAACCAAGAATGAAGGATTGAGGAGCCCTTAATTTCATCCCCACTACACATATTTTGCAGTCTCATTAATTTTATTGTTTATTTTTAAAGGGTTTGACCATTTGTGAGGGCGGTGCCGTAGGGTTTTAAGATATGGTTGAGTAGCCAAGTTAGTTTGAAATTGAGTTTACTACCGCCTCCCATACATCAAAAGATGAGGGGATTGCTTCTTCTGCTACAACCCACTTGGAGAAATATACTAAAAAATTTTAAGTGGTTGGTTCTGAGCCATCCATCCAAGCTTGAGGGATTGTTCTCATTTGAGAAATCCAAATGAATAAGCGTGAAGAGACAATTCTTTCCGAAAGCTCTATAATGTAAATATCAATACAAGTGAGTGACATGATGAGAAGTAGTAGTGCTTAGGTGGGTCGGTCCCAAAGGACAGTTTGGAAGGGCAACCTTAATTTGTTACAAAGAAATGACACGTTTCTCAAGTACAGAGGATCAGGTTGTACTATTGAGTTGCCCCTTGCACTGATCGCATGACATGTGTTTCACTTGTCATAGTAATGGTTTGTGCTTGGGAGTTGGGACTGGCTTAAAACAGCTTAAAGGGAAATTATATTCCTTAATTATTGTGTTAAGTGGAAACCGTGCATAGCTGGAAAGGACATTCTTTCCAGCTTTGAGGGTGGGATCTGGTGCCTTTCCAATCGGTTGGTCGTATCCGATGGTTGGTTGATCCAAACATACACCTCAACACAAGGGTGCACACATAAGATCCTTTCAATTGTTAGATGTTCAATTGGCGTTCCAAAGGCAGGAGATAGATTTTTTTTTTTTTCAAAAGAGAGAGAGTGCATCGTGATGTGACTCATGAAGAAATGACATATTCTCCAAACCCTTTTAAAACTAATAAAATTGGTGTTAAAATTATTTGCAACGAGAAGATGTGATTTAATGAGCATCCAATAGCTGAGATGCATGGTTAGACCCTCCAACCATTAACCTCACCGTGAACTCATGAAACTGTGGGCTCTTTCTCCGCCTCCCACCCTCCTTCCTCCTCATTTTTTCAACTTTTGTATCTATGGGCTCTCTCTCTCTCAATATAATAAGAAAAGGAAGGCTGAAAAAAGATCCCCAAGGTGAGGAGCCAATGAGAAGGAAGCCAGAGGGTCAACAAGTTAAGTGAAAGAAAGATGCATCCATGGTCTATGGAGGCCCCGATCAGTCGACCACTGGTCTGATGTTATAGAGGGCAAAATTATTTAATTTAATTCAAATATTATAGTCAGAGACAAAGAATATTGCCAAAGTCAACCAAAGTAATGATAGGGGATCTGCTATTTAACTTAAAAATGCAATGGACCACTCACTAACTCACTATATTAAGCTAAACTACTACTAAAGCAACACATGGCTATTTATTAATAACCGGTTATGTATCAAACACCTTAAGAGCATTTCCATGGCATATTGGAATATATGAGAATAATGACCAAAACTGACTAAGTTCTCTGGCCCAGACAGACCATAACACAGCCAGTGGCAATGGAAACTCAACAAGAAGAAGTCATCTTGACCACCACAACTTCATTATGCACCAATTATTCTTATTTGTGATCATTGAATTAATTGTTCTGGGGAACACCAAACAGCGGCAAAATTCTAAGTGTGGCACTTTCAATGATCTTTCTCAATCACACAAGTCCAATTTACTTGATTTCTTTAGTTTTTCTTCCAAATTAGGCCAAACTCAAAACAAATTCTCTTTTCATTTTCTTTTTCTTTTCTGTAAAAGGGAACATTAATTCTTGTTGGATTGGCAAAGTCAACTCTCGAATCAAATGGAATTCTATCTAATCCAACTATTAATTTCTTATTTATACCAATCCTACTTTCAAATCCCGGATTCTATTGTCTCTTCCCCTACCCCATTTCTTTTAGAGTGCTGAGCTTTTCTTTGAAACCCCATAACTCAGGACTTTAGCACATTTTGATAATGAAACAAATGAAAAGGAATGCAGCTTGAAGAGGGAGGGGGAGAGGGAATCTCAACTGACCTAAACCAATATACGAATAATGATCACATTCACATGAA
Source organism: Macadamia tetraphylla (assembly GCA_022985045.1). NCBI lineage: Eukaryota > Viridiplantae > Streptophyta > Magnoliopsida > Proteales > Proteaceae > Macadamia > Macadamia tetraphylla. The sequence goes on along the minus strand of CM040974.1, from coordinate 25,190,739 downwards.
AGCTAACCTAATTCTTTGGTAGACCCCTCATTAGTTACGTAAAGGAATTGATGTTAGTTGATATGATCTTGGGTTCTCTTACTTTATAAGCCAATGTATGTATGGGGTTGAGTTCTCTCAAAGTTTGTTCCAAAAGTGTGGTAATCCAATTTCATTGGACAAAATAATGTATATGTATAGAGATATTTTTTGAAAAATTCATGAACTATACAACTCATAACCTATGGCTATGTTTGGCTATAAGGGAAATTTAAAGGGAAGTGGAATTTTCATAATTTTTTTTCTGCTAAGAGGTCCTGAAATTGTATTAAAAATAATAAAAAATATAGTACAAAGAAAAACTCAAGAAAATGAAGATTAATAAGAACTAAACCCCCACTTGGGCATTGCCATTAGTAGCTGAAAGCCCACAAGAAAATCAACCCAAAAAGACTACAAAATCTATAGCGAGGATGCATATTTTCATCCTGCTCAAGAGCCATAATCATGAATGGAGGCCAAACAACCACTAGATTAGAAATATCAAGTCTTGTTGCTGAGCTCGCCAGGTAATCACGATGGTGTTTGCTTCATGAAAACAATGACAAATCTTCAATACAATTGACTTCAAATAGGCATGCAGCCCTCTCCATCTCTGAAAGACAAACCATGGAGTAAAGCCTCTAGAGAGGAGAATCACCATTGCTACTGAGTCAATTTCAATTCATAGATTTTGAATCTCACAAGCTCTTGCATATTCAATACCAGATATCATTGCGAAAAAATTCTACTTCAAAGTTTGTTTTCACTCCAATAGCTTCTCTGAAGTTTAAGATGACCTCCACTTTACTATTTCTGAATACACCTCCTATACTAGCCTTACCTGGATTCCCTAAGGAACATCCATCAGTATTTAGCTTAGTCCAACCTGGCTGAGGGTGGCACCAAAAGACTTCCATAAGCTCAACTTCTTTTACCAATAAATTTGGGAATTCCAATGCGCCTAGCACACATCAGATCCGAAATGGAGAAACTTTTCCCAGTGAAAACTAAGGAAAGAGATCTCAGCTCACCTTGAATAATAGAGAAACATTGCTGACTTGGATGAGGTAATCCATCATTGTTTCTCTAGCATTTCTTTCCATCCACAGATAATAGGGAATTAGAATAACCACCCAATTCCAAACTCCTTTGAAAGACCTACTTTGTTTTTCTCTTCCACCATAAAAAGAGTTCCTCAATCTTGCAAAAAGATGGACAGAAAAGGCTAAAGAGATCACAAAACCTCTGCCATGGAATAGAAGCATAACTACATGCTAAGAAGAGATGCGTTTGGATTCTTCAGTTGCACCACAAAGATTGCATCTTGAAGACAAGTGCACCCCACACTTACTACCTCATCATCAGTTGATAATTTTTTGTGAGAAAATCTTCAACCAAATGCTACCTAATGAGGCTGAAGCGTTGACTTCCATACTAGGGAAAACCAAACCACCTTGGGGTTCCTTTTCCTTATTTCTTCCTAGGCCGAGCAAGTAGAGAAAATGCCTGAGGGGGCTAGCGTCCAATGACACACATCCATAGAATCTGAAATTTGAATGTGGGCAGCTTTAGCAAAGGATTCTATTAAATACAAAGAGGCCACCGAAGGGAAGCACCATCTATTGTCAATTATGAAGTCAGCAACTTTTAGATTCACGTCTTTGAAAAGACTCAAATTCAGATTTGATTCCTCTACAAGAGACCTTCCCTCCAGCCATCTATCAAGCCAGAAATTAATTTTCTTCTCATCCCCAATTAATCACCTTTCAAAATCAGAAATAAAATGCCAAATCTTCTTCAGCCCAAGAAATGTGGAGGAAGACTTATAGCCAAGTTTAAAGAGCCATCTGCATTAACAAATCTGGCCCTGAAAATTTTAGTCATGATGGAATCCTCATGCTTGATTTGCCAGGAAAGCTTACATGAGCAAGCTTTATTTACGTCTCGCATGCACCTGATTCCTAGACCACCCTCTTGCTTAGGCTTGCATGTACTCTCCCATTTAACAACAATCTTCTTCTGCTTCTCAACATCACCAGACCAGATAAAATTTTGCATCCACGGATGATTGAGTCCACTAGTACACTACAAAGTTGTGGATAGGAAGGCTAGAAATCATGGATCTGACTACCTCCACCCGACCTGCCAAGGAAAATAATTTAACTTTCCAACCAAACAGCTTCGTCTTGATTTTATCCACCATAGGCAGCAAATGATTACATAAAACTCGAACTTTAAAAGTCTCCACTCTCAAGTGTTTTGTTGGAATTTTAGCAATGGTAATACCCAAGAAATCAGAGATGAACTGCTTTCTGCGTGGAGCGACTTTGCCAAAAAATAACTTGTTTTTATCCAGGTTAATATGATGCCCAGAGAACTCTTGATACCTAGATAAAAAGCTTTGGAGATTTCTAACATATGAAGTAGAGGCATTTATAAAAAAAAAAATATCATCAGCAAACATAAGGTGAGAGAGGATAATTGCTCCTCTAGGACCTGAGAGAGCCTTCAATTTGCCCATATCAGGTAAATTCTTGAGACCTCTGCACAGGACTTCCTCAACCTAGATAAACAAGATAGGAGAGATAGGATCTCCCTGCTGAAGGCCTCGACCAACACCAAAGGACTCAACAGGGCCACCATTCATAAAGATGGAAATTCTAGAGGAGAATCTCATGAATCCAAGAAACCCAAAGGTCTGAAAAGCCAAATTTAAGAAGATTAGCAAAAAGAAACTCTCAAGGAAGGATATCGAATGCTTTCTAGATATCAAGTTTAATACCCATGTTCCCTCCCCTCACTGCAGAGTGCATTAAATTAGCCAATTCAAAGGCAAGGCTAATGTAAGAGGAGATAACTTTTTCCTATTAAAAAGCTCCTTGTTCCTCAGAGATTAGACGGGGAAGTAAAAGAGAAAATCTTAAAGTTAAAATCTTAGAGAGAACTTTGCGAAAAAAAAATCCATACAAATAGGACAAAAATTTTTATGGGTTTGGGCACCTATAATTCTTGGAATAAGGGTAACAAAACAGTGGCTTACTCCCAAAGGAAGTTTACCCACCCTGCAAAAATGAACCACATCTCTGCAAAAGTCAACATTCACAATCTCCCAAACACGGAGAAAAAAATCACCTGAGAATCCATCCGGCTAGGAGAGCTATCTGGATCAAGATCCCAAACCGCTTTAGTAATCTCCTCCTTTGAAGGAACTATCACCAAAATAGCATTCTCACCATCCCCTAACTCCTGAGGAATACAGTCCAAAAGCTCCCTAATAAGGGTTCAGTTGCTCAGTCGTGTGAAAAGATTCATAGTAGCTAGAAATATAGGACTTCAATGAGTGCTGATTAGAGGTCCAAGACCCATCTTCTTACTAATGAGATCTAATATGATTGCGAGCATGCCTTATTTTTACAGAGAGGTGAAAATACTTGGAGTTGTGGTCTCCTTCCTTTATCAACTTCTGCTTGAATTTCTCAAACTAAAGCGGAGCATGTCTTTGGGAGGCTTTAAGATAAGCAGTTTTGGCAACAACTTCTTTATCGAATAAATCATCAGACATTCCTGAGGCCTCAATATAATATTGAATGGATTTCAAATTAGCAGCTGCTTTCTCCACCTCAGAATTTAAATTAGGGAATGTCTGCTTCACTCAGGGCCTGATGGCCATCTTCTCTATTTTCACTTTTGGCTGAGAGCATGGATTGGATTACCACCAATCTCATTTCCTTAGACTTCTTTGATAACAGATAAGAAGTTTTCATCCTCTATCCAAAAGTTATAAAATTTAAAGGGTACATTTGTAGGTTTCGGAATCACATCTGATAAAATCAGAAGGGGCACGTGATCAGAAACTGTGGATTGAAGAACTCGTTGAGAGATGCTATTAAAACATTCAATCCATTTCCCATTGCTTAAACTACAGTCTAGGACTGCAACTACATGACCCTTCCTGTTATTTTTTATCTAAGTAAATTAACCAAAATTAATTGGCATAAGTCCATCATAGCCTGGAATTCTACAGAAGTCTTAAATCTTCTTGGACCCCTCTTTTCATTTGAAAGCAAAGTTGCATTAAAGTCTCCAATAACAGACCAAGGAATAGTGGAAAGACCCACCATCCCTAGGTCAATCTAAAGATCCTTGCACATCACCTTAAGACAACTAGCATGAATGAAAGAGACGCCGATTTTTCTACTAATCCAATCAACAACCATGGTGATTTATTGGTTAGACATAGAAATAACTAAAGGGCAAGCCATTTCATATCACCCACAGAGATTAGGGACGTTATCCACTCAAAAATTATGAATAAAATTAGGCTCAAATCCCGATTTGTTTAAAAACAAGAAGGGGAATTTAATTACATCAATCATAGGCTCAGCCACGCAAACTACATCAGGAGAATGCTCTCTAATGATAGATGACAAGGCTTTAATACTAGCAGCATTCTTCATGCCTCTGATGTTCCAAAAAAAAAAAAAAAAAACTCTCATCGGAAACAGATTATTAATTGGCACCGCCAAAACTTGGAGTCTAGCCTCCTTTCCTCTTTTTTTGTTTTCCTCCTCTAGAAGGACCAGTCCCTCCTTTCTCATGAGCATAGAGAACATTGTCAATTTTCTTGACCTCCTGAAAATGCATAGCAACCGTCCATCCTTGATATCAGACAAAGGGAAACTAGAGAGCTGAGAATCCATGTCGCCTGGTAGAGAACGAGGGGTCGAGCAGTCCGACCTCCTCTCAAAGAGACACCACCTCCACGACTTCTGTATTTTTTCGCTAAAATATTTGTATTATATTAAAAATGAAAAATACAATACAATGGAGGAAAATACCAACAAATAAAAAGGAATGAAACCTTACGCGATAGTCTCACCTTTGGCATTGCCATCAACAGGAAAATCACAAAAATGAACCAAACCTCAGAAGGAAAAAAAGCGCATAGCTACATGAATCTAAATCAAGGACGTTTATATGCATCCATCTCCACCTACATAGACATTAAAGGGGACCACACAAACACTGGATAAGTAGCATCATATTTTCTTTCGTTTTAACCAAAAAATCAGCAACTAAGTTGACCTCTCGATGGCAGTGAGTAATCTTCCAATTAATAGAGCTTAAGTAAGGCCTGAGATTTCTCCATCTTTGATATATAGACCATGGAACAAAACTTCTGGAAAGACGGATGACCACTGCCATAGAGTCGCATTCGATCCAAAGCTTATGCACCTTAATGATTCTAGCATATTCAAAACCAAAAATCACTGCCTAAATTTCTGCTTGAAAGTTTGACGCTATTCATATGACTTCTCGGAAGTTCAGAATAACTTGAGCATTTTCATCCCTAAAAACACCTCCTACGCCAGCCTTCCCTAGATTTCCTAAGGAGGAGCCATCGGTATTTAATTTTATCCATCCTGAAAAGGAGGGCACCAATAAATTTTCTTAGGCTCTCTTTTCTTACCCGGATGGATGGGAATCCCAATCTTTTTAGCACACAGCAGGTCAGCAATAGTGGATGTATATTCGGTGTGTACTAAAGAGATAGAACGAAAATCACCCTTTATCATTTGGAAGCAATCGTTAAAGGCTTTGGAGACCCATCGTGATGCCTAGAATTTCTCTCCAACCACAAGTGATAAGGGACTAAGAGAGCACCACAGTTCCATAGTCTTCTGAAAGAAATGGATCGAGCTTTCTCTTTCCACCATTTCAGCTTATCTTCCATGTTGAATAAAGAGGGCTAAGTCGTATTAAATAACGAGCAAAAGAGGCTCCATATTTGAGAAGAAAATCTGCAATTTAAGAATAGGTGCACCAATGTTTATTCAGCCATTCCACAAAGCTCTCATTTTGAAGGTATATGAACACCCCATTTTCTCATAGCTTCATCAGTTGGAAGGCTTTTATGACAGAGCCTCCAACCAAAAGCTGCCTGTCGTGGCTGAATGGGGGATTTTCATACATTAGAGAACCAAGGGATGACAGGATGCTTTGTCTTGATGCAGTCCCATGCAGAATTAATTGAAAAAATACCCGAGGGAGTAAGAGTCCAATGACAAGCATCCTCGAGATCTGAGATCACTATCTGAGAGGCTCTGGAAAAGCTTCCTTTAGAAAAGTTGATCTTGTTGTTGGAATAACCCATCTGTCTGTTTTAATGAATTCTACAACTTTGGTGTGTGTCCCCTTGAAAACATTTGGATCCAACGCTGAACCCTCGGCAAGAGAAGTCTCATCCAGCCATCATCATGTTAGAAGTTTATCTTCCTCCCATTTCCAATAGTCCACCGTTCGAGACTTGAAATGATGTTCCATACTTTCTTCAAACCTTGAAAAATCGAGGAAGAAAGATAGCTGGACTTGAGTAAGCCATCTGCATTTATAAATCTTACTCTAAAAATAGAGCTCATAATTGTATCCTCATGCTTGATTTGCCAAGCTAGTTTGCATAAGCAAGCAGAGTTAACGTCTCGTAGCTTCCTTATGCCAAGGCCTCCTTCTGTTTTGGGTTGCAAGCATTCTCCCACTTGATTACAACTTTCTTTTATTTGTTAACATCACCAGACCAGATAAAAATCTGCATCCATCGTTCTACTGTTTTAATGGTAGATTAAGGCCACCAATAAACAACAAAGTTGTGAATGGGAATTCCAGAGATTACTGATCTTACCAACTCAACTCTTCCCACCAAGGACAAAAGCTTCCCCTTCCATCCTGCAAGCTTTGCTTTTATTTTATCCATCATTGGAAGAAGGCGGTTGTTGAAGACCCTTCCTTTGAATATCTCAACTCCCAAATATTTAGTGGGAAGTTTAGATATAGGGATGCCCAATGTCTCTAATATGAAATGCTTCCTATGAGGAGCTACCTTTCCAAAGAAAAGCTTGCTCTTCTCAAGGTTAATAAGTTGACCAGGAAATTCCTGATACCTGAGAAGAAAGTTTTGAAGATTCCTAACATAGGAAGCTACAGGAAATTCCTGATACCTGAGAAGAAAGTTTTGAAGATTTCTAACATAGGAAGCTAAGGCATTCATGAACACAAAGATGTCATTAGAAACTAATAAGTGAGATGGAACAGTTGTGCCTCTTGGCCTTGGAAGAAGTTTCAAATTACCCTTCTCAGATAAGAATTTCAGACCTCTACATAAAACCTTCTCGGCCAAGACAAAAGAATAGGAGAAATTGGGTCTCCTTGGCGCAGACCACGAGCAGCCCTAAAATACCCCTGGACCACCATTCACCAAGATTGAGATTCTAGAGGAAGAAAGAATTTTATGAATCTATGAAATCCAAGTATGAGAGAAGCCAAATTTTTTCAAGGTGGCAAAAAGAAAATCCCAATGAAGAGTGTCAAAGGCCTTCTGGACATCTAATTTAATTCCCATACAACCTCCCCTCACTGAAGATTGCATTAGATTTGCAAGTTCAGAGGCAAGGCTAATGTTTGAAGAAATTATTTTACCTCTCTGGAAGGCTCCATGCTCCTCAGAGATAAGATAGGGAAGAAAACAAGACATTTTGAAGATAAGATTTTAGAAATGACTTTTGTAAAAAAGTTACCTATACAGATTGGGCAGAAAATTTTGAGAGAAGTAGCGCCTGAAACTTTGGGAATTAGTGTGACAAAGCAGTTGTTAACCCCCAAAGGAATTTTTCCCACCTTGAAGAAATGAATAATAGCTCTACAGAAATCATGCTTAACAATATCCCAAACTCGTCTGAAAAAAATACCTAAGAACCTATTTAGGGCAAGGGAGCTATCTGGATCCAAGTCCCAAACAACGGTTTTGATTTCCTCCTTAGAAGGTATGACATCAAGGACCTTATTATAATTGTCTCGTAACTCCAAAGGAATGCAATCAAGAAGATTCCAATGTGAAGTCGCATGAGCCGATCCATGGAAGGATTCATAAAATTCAGAGACATAAGATGTCAAAGCTTGGTGGTCGAAAACCCATGTTCCATCATCTTTCTTCAGAGAGCTAATCAGATTTCTGACCTTCTCATTTTCAAAGAGAGATGGAAAAACTTAGAATTCCGATATCCATCCTTCATCCATTTCTGCTTTGCTTTATCAGACCATAGTTGGGCTTGCATTTGAGAGGCCTTAAGGAAGGCTGTCTTAGCATCAGCCTCTTTGGCAAATAACTCTTCAGAAATATTTGGAAGATTTCTCTACCTCAATATCAAGATTTGGAAAGGCTTGCCTAACCCATGGCTTCAAGAATAATTTAACTTGTTTTAGCTTCTGACAAAGAGTGAAAATAGGATTACCATAAGATCTTGTACCCCACGCCTCTTTAATAATAGAAGAAAAACTATCATCCTCCATTCAGAAGCTGTGGAATCTAAAAGGGATGTTTGAAAGCTTAGGGACAGCATCATAAGTCACCGGAGAGGGGCATGATCGGACACAGTAGATTCAAGAACTCTTTGCGATATGTTCTTGAAGAAATCAAGCCACTTCTCAATACAGAAACTGCGATCAAACACGGTGGCCACATGACCCCTTCTATGGTTATTTGTCCAGGTAAATTTTCTCCCCTGAGAGGGGATAGAAATAGCGTGCAAGAGTCAACCATTGCCTGAAATTCTACCGCCGAAGCTAGATTGAATCGACCATGACCCCTTTTCTCATGAGAGAATAAGGTGGCATTAAAATCCCCTATAATAGACCAAGGGATTGTGGTCAATCCTACGAGACCCAAATCAATCCACAAATCTTTTCTTAGGGCTTTGAAGCTGCTGACGTGGACAAAGGATAGACCCACCTTGTCACCAACCCAGTCTACTACTACTAATATCTGCTAGTCCGACATAAAGATCACAGAGGGACAAGATATTTCTTGCTTCCAAAGAACCCATAGGTTGGGACTTTGTCCAACCGATGGTTGTGAATGAAATTAACAGAAAATCCCAACTTATTAACCATAAGAGAGGGGAACTTATAGGGATGAACCATTGGTTCAGCAACACATACGATGTCTGGAGAATGATCCCGCAACATAGTCTTCAAGGCCTTTAAACCAGCGGCCTTCCTCACTCCTCTAATATACCAAAAAAAAACTTTTATGAGGAATGGGGTTAATGTCGAACTTTTCAGACTTGTTGGTCTGACCCACCTTTCTTTTGTTCTTCTTCCCTCCTTTATGGGCGCCATCAACCTCTTTTTCATGAGTAGCAATTGCTCTATCGACAGCTGCGACCTCCTGAAAATTCAAAGCTACTCGACCATTTACCAAATCTGTATCTGGGAAGCTTGAAATCTAAGAGTCGCCTTCACTGTGAAGAGAGTGAACAATGCGACCACCTCGTGAAAGCTGGACACCACCACCGCCCTTGCCTTTGCCAACAACTTCTCTCCTTGGATGGTAGGCCTCATGAGAGAAGTCGATTCAACTTGGGCGATCTGGACTTCCTCCTCAATTTTAGATGGGTCGGAGCTCTTTGGGTCGGAATCCAACCTAGACCCACTGTCAGAACTGACCACCTCACCTTCCTTCATAATAGGAAGGTTGTTATTCGGAGATAACTCCCTATCTTGAACGGATCGAGATCCTCTACGGCATCAATTTTTGGCTGATGCTGGCGGATGCTAGCTGCGATGTCGACATGTGGCAGATGCCATATGTATGGTGGATTGACACCTATGTCTGTTTAAAACTTGGTTTTGAATTAGAACCGGATCGACCAATCATGCTGGTTGGAGTTTCATATCTTCTCCTTCTTCTCCCTCCTTCCTCTCTTTTCTTCGAAATACCTTAAGAGAGGACTGGAAGAAGAATAAAAAGACTTCTATATCTGCAATCATCTTAAGAGGGTTGGAAGAAGAATAAGAAGACTTCTATATCTGCAATCATCTTAAGAGGGTTGGAAGAAGAAGAAGACTTCTATATTTGCGATCATCTAATCCTAGTTGGTGAGGAACCCATCAACATTGGGAACTCTGGCTTCCGCCACTACATTCAAGATCTCCTGCAACCCCACAACCCAACAGCTCGCTACTCTCCGCCATAGTTAGCAAATTCGGATTCGGGAATTATTCGGGCGGAGAATTATTCGGAATAATTCGATTGATTAATTTAAGAATTCGGTCAAAAAAGCTTACTGGGTTTTGTTTTTTTGTTTTTTTTTTGTTTTGTTTTGTTTTTTTTTTTTTTTTTAAATACTGTTTAAGTGGACCGAATAATTCAGTTTAATTCGGTTCGGTCCGAATTATTCACGTTTTATATTCACTTTTGAAAAAATCGGGAATTTTACTGAATTTTATTTTTAATTCGGATTCGGTCAGAATTTTTGATTAAATTCGGAAAAATTCGGTTCGGCCGAATTGATAACACTGCTCTCCGCAGCTCACATACCTCCAGATTTATCCCCGTCACCGAATCAAGCCGCAATAGCAAAGCCATGAGTGCCTCGTTCATCCACATCTTCTCCCGTTCATCGCTTCGGATGGCATCAACGGTCTCTTGTCGTTGGATAAGCTTTTGCAACTTGTCCGCCTTCGAATTGACGGCTCTGATCCTCTTTATGAGTGTCCAGACCATGTGTGCTCGGTAGGCCGATTGTATCTTCACGGCGGCTACCATTCCAGTGGTCGGAGAGAGGTCGGGAGATGGGTATCGATCGGAATATGGATCTCGATGAGAATCTCGGTGGTTTTGGCCGGTGACGGAGGGGAATTTTTGTCATCCTTATTGTTGATGATTGTGTAGGTGACATTGGTATATGACAAAGTGGAAGAGGAGAAGAATCGAAAGAAGAGAGAAAAGGAGGAAGAAGGAGAAGATATGAAACTCCAACCAGGATCGAAAACCTTTACTTGGGTTTTGGTCGACCCAGTTCGATTTTAAAACCAAATTTTAAACCAGAACAAGTGCCGATCCACCATACATATGGCATCCGCCATGTGTCGACATCACGGCCAGCCTCCGCCAACCTCCGCCAAAAAATGGCGCCATAGAGGATTTTGATCCATCTTGAACGTCTAGAGTTTCCAAATAAGTAGAATTCAAATTTAAATTTAAATTGGATGGCAAGGTGTCCAAAACAACCTGTATATTGCCTTCCATATATGAACGTCCCTAATTGGATTGTAATGAGACATTTAAGGGAGGAGAATCAGAAATGGCATTGACTGCCACGTTTGGCACTCCTTCATCCACTCGCTTCTCCTGTGAGTTGACTCACCCCGAGTCGACTCCATCATCAACATAGACTGCCCCAGGTATACCGAAGTTGTCCATGGCAGCTTGCCTATCATCATCATGTTTCTTTGACCTGCAATCTCTGATGTTATGCCCCAACCTTTTACAGTAAACGCAATGAGCGATTCCATCCTCTTACAACACCTTTTGCCTAGGAAGGAAGATGGTGGTTGTGCAGCTCCATCCTCTCTACTTATACCTCTTCAATACGCGATGCCATTTTAGTAGCATCCACTTCTATGAGGAGTCTTACAAAATAACCCATCAGACCTTGGTTAGTATGGCGATCCAAGGCAACAGGACGCCCGACCTCTTTCGCGATTGAAAGGAGGACATTCTCATGAAAATATTCCAAGGGAGATCCGGAAGCGGATCTAAACAAGCTTGGTCCAAACATGCTTCTCATGGATGTTGAAATCCGGCTTCCAATGCTGGAAACGGATTAACTGCTCACCTATCTTCATTGGGCTCCTCCTCCATAGAGGCACCTTGTCTCCTTCGCAATTGAATTGAAAGATAGCATATTCTTTGCCAAGAGGATGCATCACCACTTCCTAACTCAGATTCAATTTTTCTGCAGCCTTTTGTCACAGAGTATCCAAAGAAATCAATCGGAAGTTAACCCTTCCAATAAGAGCAAATCAAAAATTCTGCCGCTTGGACTAGTAGTCGCCTTGAGGGATCATGATTCTCCTAATATTTCCAGCTTGGATTGCTTCAGGGAGGGAATGAATCATTGGCCAAGAAGCATTTCCAACTGCTTTAGCATAGGAACAATTAGGAACAGGATTAGCGAGGCCTCGAACAGGATTAACGGGACCTCGATCAAGATCTTCACTAGCCCCTCCATCATTCTCCATTACTCTATCTTCCTGTGTAGCCCTCACAACAGCCCTCCATGACCTCTATATGCAGCTTCCCTTCTTCGCCTGGGTGGCAAGCCCTTAAGGTGTCCTTGTCCACCACAGTCTCTTTATCCACCGAATTCTCAATAGAATCGGTGGAACTATCTTCCTCGTCCTCAGATGGGTCTTAACTACCCAGGTCCAACTCCGACCTGGATCCAGCCACCCGTCCTTGCTCTAAACTAGGAAGGTCACGGATAGGATTTGCATCCATATCCTATGAGGTGGAGTTTCCCATAATCGCAGGATTGCCTCTGAGAGAGTCAAAAACAATTTGAATCTCCCCCTCCTTATCAGTGCCCTGATTAATTGGTGAAGTAATATTTTGGGAAAGAGGATCATGGTGCTCTAGCAGATTGTGAGCTAACACGGACCGAGTCAACTTTATCTTCGACGTAAACAGCTCCAGGAACAGTGACCGATCTATCCATGGTGGTTTGTTTTTCATCTTCCAACTTCTTGGCTCTGCATCCCCCACTTTGTGTCTTAGCTTCTTAAAAAATCCACAGCAACTAATGTCATATTCATACAACACCTTGCTTGAAGCCAAAAATCTTCGTTGTGCCGGGTTCAAGACGTTCAACTTGAACCCCCTCAATGCGAGAAGCCATTTCAGAGATATCCATTTTAACTAATACTCTGGCATAATGACCCATCATACCTTGCCTGGTGTGACGCATCCCTTTCTTTGTAATTTTCATACTTAACAAAAAGAAATTTTTGAAATCATTAACTCTACGTGCTCCCATGTGATTATATAAACTTCTTACAATTTTACTATATTTAGTAATGATACATCTTACATGTGATTTTTATGTTACATTTTATAGCAAAAGGTTTTAGATGCAAAGTAAATTGAAATTTGATAACCAAATATGGAATGTATTTGATTTAGTGATATAGTCACATCGGTTTCACATAAAAAAGAAGATATGGGTAATGATTACAAAAATTTACTTTCTAAATTTAAAAGTTCACTTCCCTTCCCTTTAATACCCCTTGCAACAAAACAGAGCCCATGGGAGAAAGCCTCATATGACGAGAGTGAGCCATATGTATTATTAGAGTAGTTAGAAAAGCCCAGCCAGCTCAAACCCACCTTGTGACTAGAGAGCCTTAGTTGAAATGTTCCAACCATTCTAATTTTAATTTACCACTATACTGAAAGAAAATAAATACGGAACGATTCATGAAGATCGATAAGCATGCACAACAAACACTACAAAAACACGTTTTAGGCATACCTGAATCCATGGCTGAAGAATAAGAACTCCTCAATGTCTTCTTGTATGCTCCTCGTACAACACGATCAATGTTGGTCTGCTCTACCCTCTTTCCCTTTTGCTTTTGGTCGTTAGCCTCACTTAATGGGTCAGTGATAACTATATATAAGGGTGAGGGTAGGGACCAACCCTGCAATAAAATTAGGATTTCCTCCCCATTAAGGAAACAATACCTTAGGTCCACACATAGTAATAAATATTTCATACCATTAAGGTGTACTAATAGAATCCAATATCTCCATAGAGATCACTTACCAATAATATTGGATTCTTTAGTCAACACCACTAAACCGGTTTTAGAAACAAGTCTTTGACTATGCTAGCCCACTTAATAGGAAATCTTACAAGCTCCCACTTGGGCAGCATATGTCACAAGTTTTAGATTTTAAAATTTATTTAAAACGACTCTCTGATTTAGATAAACTGAATGTGGCCACAAACAAAACAGTGTCGAATGGAGTGCACCTTAAACCAAATGCCTTGGTCTGAATGAGAATTACAAACACCCAACCGTATTGATCATCACATCTAAAGCGATATGAGACCACACACATCAAAGTGCTCATAACATCACCGACTTGGGCTGAACAGTATGAAAGTGTGGTATGGAAATAACATGCGATAGTGATCATCATGTCTATTTCCAAATTGGTCCTGGCTCAAAAACCAAATGAGCCCTATGAGACAGATACCAAAGGTCTCATTAACTACAAGCGTCTCCCAAACGCTCAAGCTTCAATCAAAGAAGCTCATTGGGACTGGGTCTAGATGTCCCACAACACTAGCACTAGACCTCAATCAAACGAGGCTTTGCTAGCAACTGGATGTGTGTGTAGTGACTGGAACCTCAGATACCAAATGAGGTAAATACACCACATATAACCTCAATTTGCTGTAGGAGGCAAATAAATAAGTGTATACACATAAAAAAATGTCCATAATAAAATGCATATATATTCTTGAGAACAATAATAATGCATCATATATATAAAATAAAACTGAAAGTCAAATGCGAACATATTGAGCAAAACTCCCACTAATAAAATGCATAAAAAAAAACTAACAAGTCTCATATTAGTGACATGCGCTTGAAAGACTTTTGGAGTCAAGCCCTTAGTAAGAGGATCTGTAATCATGTTTTCTGTAGCAATCTGTTCCATTATAATCTGTGACTCTTGAACTTTCTCTTTGACAAAAATTTACTTAATATCAATGTGTTTAGAGTCTGAAGTACTTTTACGGTTATGAGAGAAACGAACCGCAGCGAAGTTGTCACAGAACATCCTCAATGGTTTAGATATAGAGTCAACAATCTGTAATAATGTAGTTCTACAGAAATTTATGATTCATGAGCTTACTCCAACTGATCTTTAAATAGACCTATTCGATTCCTCCCATTTTCATAAAGAACCTTAGTTTGAACATAATTAACAACCACTGGCTTAGGAGGCTCATCAATTAAGATTAAAATTTATTATCATAATAGCCAGAGAAATATTAAAGGATTAGTTCTATTCCTTAAAATTGGAACCATTCAAACTTTTTTAACAGAAAATAGCTGAGAAGTCAAAGCTGACAAATATAATCATACATATTTACCAAAATATACAATATGCAAGAACAGAAGGCATATTAAACTTCCCAACAATATAGTTAAATCTGACTAATTGGGCTGTTAATCAGATTTATCCCAGTATTGTTTTCAATAAATGTAGGAAAACAGAAACTGGGAAAAGATCCGACGTCATCGGGGTCACACCTGTGGTGGCAAGATCGCCCAACACGTAGTGGAATCTTTCACATGCAAGGCGAGACGCTCGAAACAACATCACTTTGAAGATTCCGTCACCTGTGGTGGCAAGACAAGAACCTCCAAAGCTATGAAGCCCAAAATGTCACCCTCACACTATCAAGTGAAACCAACCAAATGAATACTCACCTGTGGTGGCAAGAGCACATCATTCGCCATATGGTCTCCTTGACTGTAATCCATCTTGAATAGTTAATAGTAATTTCACAATCTCAGTAACTAGCCCACTAAGTGGAAGTGTAATCACTGAAATTATAAAAACCTATAGACTTGGATTGCTACCAATTGCCCGTGGGTTTAGATTTTGGGTGCAAACAACAAGATAAGCTATTTCAGTATTTAATTAATAAAATATTCAACATAAGCCCACAAAAGCAACCCATTATAAATCCTAATAGTCAATATGGTAATACTATAATTTAACAGTTATCAAAGTGAGTACATTCTTAGTATGACAGTTTTGTACTTCCAGCCATTACTATAAATAAATAAAAAATCTAAATATGGTATTTTCTATAATGACAACATGCTAAATATGAAATTTCATAACATTTATTCATGATAACAAAAAAAAACATGAAATATATTACTTTATCCATAATTCACTAGATATACAAAGTTGTATACAAATATGAACTTTCAACCCAAATGACTTTAATATCCAACACAAATATTAGCCCATAAACTTTAAAGTCAAACACAATAAAGACCTACAATTTCTTTTAAAAAAAAAAAAGAAGTTCATTAACCAATAGAGCACATGAATCAAATAATTTATAGGCCAAAATAACAATAAGCCTTTAACAAATAAAGATAATGTTGGCTTAGATCCATAGTAAGTATAAATAACTTCATAGGCTTTATACCAATAAGCTACTAAAACTTCAATGAGTTCATTTAAATCATTCAAATATAATATATCTATTTTATCTCGATGAATTTTCAATAAAATTGAACTTTATCATAAGTACAAATATGACATATAAATTTGAAAAAATATTACTTAAACAATGCACTTGTGATATTTTGAATCATAAATGGGTGTCAAAACTCATAATTATATGTCTCGTGATGAAACCTGATGTCACGAATGATAAATATAACATCGAAGAAATATCAAAATACCCCAGATTGACTTAAAATTTATAAAATGACAAGTATAGTATACATAATAAAACATGTATGATACATCTATCACCCTCAATAGAATAATAATTTATTCTCCCACTAATATAAGAGAGTAGGACTAGATGACCTAATAAAAGTACCATTTATAAGAGTCAATATCAGTTCATATTAGAACTAGATCTAACGGTTGGCTTGAATAAATAGGGCCAAAATAGTCAACAGTATAAACAGATTTCATAAGTCATTTCAATAAATCAAAATTAAATGATTTCTAATTCCATTTGCATAAACTGTTTATGGTCTATACAATTATTAGACTCAAAAACTGGATTTCATTAAAACTATGCTGAAAATAGTTAATAAACCATCAACATGTAGAAGCAACGTAGGATGATCTTATGTCATAACATCTCAAATGTGAGTATAGGTATCATCATTAATATTAATCTTTAAGATGCCAACTCTACCCACAATAATCTTCACAAAAAATCAATTTAAATAGACCACACCAATAACAAAGTTTAACTTGGTGAGATTCATGTGCATTCACTGTAATGACTATATCACTCAAGAGTTATAGCTGAAACTGTATCCTTATCCTTTAAGACAGGAATACACTGGTCCTCTCATTTTCTTATAATAACTGTGAAAAGAACAATAACTTTTGAGATCCCCTTACCTTTGGGATCAGAATCCTTAGGTTATTGTCATTTTCTTTAACTTTGGTGACATCATCTTTAAGTAAATGTCACCTACTATGCTGCCCTAGGAAAAACCATGAAAGAACAAGATATGTCACTTTGGTGGAATCCACATCACCCTTTCATGGTTCCCTAGAAATGCGTTTTGCAGCTAAACATGTGTGAAAGCTTACACCTAACTTAACTCCAATATATTTTTTCATCATAGAGTATTCCAAATATGACATGCAAACATAAAATGCCATTAATTTTCTGCCTATGTCATTCATAAATGACTTTTTTAATATCAAAGTAATGATAAACCAGTGCAAAAAACATGCATCAATAAAAATACAATTTTGAAGCCACTATAGAATAAAGACAAAACACTATAGCTATTCCAAAACAGTTATGGAACTCAAAATATAGATCTCATTTTTCTTGTTTTAAATTCAACCCAATATATTAAACATACATCCACTGATCGAACCATAAACAACATTTCAGAATATATAATTACATCCTCCCACTGGTTTGACCAGTTAAGTAATTATCCACAACATCCCAAGTACATGATAAAGTGACATCATGAAAACCAATGGTATTTTATTATTCACAAGGCCTTGGGACTCTCAAAATAATTATTTTAAATCTAAAAAAAACCTCATTAGACATTATGTGAAAATTGATCATTACCATATAAGACCATTTCAAACGATAAAATCATTCACAATATCAATAACATAGTCAATTTTTAACACATTAATCAATGACCAATTGGTTATATGACTAAATACAAAAATAATAGGCTTTTTTTTTTATGAATACTTTCCCGATTAACATCGGTCAATGTTGATGACTTTTCTCAGTGGGTTTTTCGTCGACCCATTGAAAAATCCAAATAATTCAATTTTCGAGGTCAATGTGTCAAATATCTGAATTGACCAACCTAATCGGTTCAGTCATGGCACAATTTTGGTAGAATTGATTCATCTTGATTTTTGGTTGGTTTAGGATTTAATCACTTTAAGGGGACTTGATCAAGACATTGAATTTTATTACTATTATTATTTTACCTATGACACAATACCAATGCCAAGTCTCAAACGATCAAGTGTAGGATCGGTCTCAACCGATGTTGATTCGGATCATTGGATCTAATCAAACAATGCTTGAAACATACATGCTCAACATTATAGTGGTCTACAATCTAATTTGGTTTACCAAACCGGATTTAATTTGGTTCAATTCAGCCTATTTCAAATTAGGCCCATAAGCTTCAACCCATTACACTTAAATAAACATGGGCAACCCAAAACAAACTTTTAAACACCCATAGGCTCAGCTCATTTAACCTTAAAAATAAATAAATAAATAAATATTATCCTCCATTGCCTTAAATGTTAACTTTTCTTATGCATCCCACCGGATAAAAAGTCTAAAAAACTCACATCAATTTTACAAACAAGACAATGTTTGCCCTATCATAACCATGTCTATGTGTCATCTCATACTAAAAAAAAAAAGGAACAATTCCTTTTATGAATATTTATATTTCAGCATATTGTTTAAGTCACACCGGTCATTATACTATGTAGTATAAACCATTGAAAATCTATAATACATCCATCCTTAGTTCCCGTAAGTTCCCAAATATGATCAAATCATAGAAATCTCTTCCCAATTCATCTCAATGTGGGCCTTAAATGTTCACAGTTGGGTCTAGGTGTATAGATCGTTCTAGATGTGGGTCACAAATTAGGTAATCAATTAGGATTCTGATTTATGACAAAAAATAAACTGATTCTTATTTTCTTATAAAAACATGGATACATATTTAAGGTAGAAACATATAAATAATCAGTTTTCAATGGAAAGACGTGAAAAGCTTTCTTTTACTTTACATTTTTTTTTTTAAATTACATAATTAAAACAAGGGAATCGGGATAAATCTTCTTCCATCCCCAAAACACAAGAAATAGAACCAAGTTCTGTATCTTAATTCAAAAACCACATGATAATGTCAATTCCTACGGCCGACAATAAGTAATTCCCTGGCAAATGATGCCATATCACTAGCGACTATTATACCGTTTCAATAAATGCCCAAAACAGAATGATGGATTGAATAAAAAATTAATTGCAGAAAAAAATCAAACCGTACTCACCTTTTTGTCATTTTTTTTAAAGGCAACCAAACCGTACTTACCTTGTTGTTAATTTTTTTTTTTTAAGTTTGTACGGTTCTCCAAAAGACAAATCAAGGGATTTTTTTTTTATACAAAAAACAACCAAAACCGTACTCACCCTTTCTTTTGTCACTTTTTTTTTTTTTTTAAATTTAACTTTGCAAGTTTTGTCCTTTAGTAATAATATATAGTACATTACTTTTCTCGTTTCTTCAAAACAAAACGACTCGAGGAGAAGAAATTGATTTTTATTACTGGTGGTACAGCCGATCGATTTTTCATGAACGAGGCTCTGATACCATTGAAAGAAAATAAATACGGAACGATTCATGAAGATCGATAAGTATGCACGACAAACACTACAAAAACACGTTTTAGGCATACCTGAATCCATGGCTGAAGAATAAGAACTCCTCAATGTCTTCTTGTATGCTCCTCGTACAACACGATCAATATTGGTTTGGTCTACCCTCTTTCCCTTTTGCTTTTGGTCATTAGCCTCACTTAATGGGTCAATGATAACTATATATAGGGGTGAGGGTAAGGACCAACCCTGCAATAAAATTAGGATTTCCTCCCCATTAAGGAAACAATACCTTAGGTCCACACATAGTAATAAATATTTCATACCATTAAGGTGTACTAACAGAATCCAATATCTCCATAGAAATCACTTACCAATAATATTGGATTCTTTCTGCTTACTCCATCTTTAGTCAACACCACTAAGCCGATTTTGGAAACAAATCTTTGACTATGCTAGCCCACCTAATAGGAAACCTTACATATACATCATCCACTCTCTTATGATTTATGACATTGAAATAGTTTCTTCCCATTTTTAATCATCATACTAAACATAAAGGTCAATCAAGGGCAACCTAACCTAGTGCAGCCCAATTAAAGTCAGGCTGGGTTAGGTTAAACCCGACGGATTAGTCCTAGATTGAGATATCACAACCCAACCTAAGGTTGAACTGAGATTTTAAAATACCCAACCCAACCGGGCCCATTGACACCATGATCAAATCAACATACAGTCCATGTGGCTATGAAAACATCGTCTTTAAATAGGTGAAGCTGGGGTCAAAATCATCAGCCCAAGCCTGATCTGTGGATCATGAAAAGTAGCCTAAGATAAGCTCAAATTAGGTTTTGCTGAGTCTTATGTGCAACCATACTGATCATGTACATAGTTCACTGCCCCATTATTAATTTTTTTTTAGTGGGCTCTTTAGGTTTATAAAAACAGGTAAGTTTTTATCAAACGAACGGTCTGCAAGCAGAAGAGTACATAGAAAGGTAAGTTGGGGAAAGTAAGGGTTGGGGCTCGGTGGTTTGGAAAGCAAGCTCTCTGGAAGGCCGTCCAAATAAAATATTATATTAGGGTTTAGTGGACAAAGGAATCCCCTGTAGCCTTAGGAACATGTACGGGTATACCCTAAATAGAGGAGTACCAACTTGCATGCTCCACTGAACTCATCAGTTTCGAGAAAAGAAAGCAGGTTTTAAACAAAATGGCAAAAGGTCAAGGGATCCTCTCCTACCGAAAAAAAAAAAAGGGGGAATTTTTTTTTCTTAAAAAACATTTGTATTTATAAGAAAGAAACAAACTGGGGCAAAAACATCATCTTCAGTGAGTATAGTGGTGCAGTGAATATCGGATTGTCGAGAGGACCTTAGGACACGTGTTCAGATGCTTTCAGCCATCCGATGCTCACCGCCACTCACTATAGAGAATTATTGCTCCAGACTTGGTCTAAAAAGACATCAACAATATAACATAAAGATGGAGGTGGCTTCGAAAGCCTGGGATCACATCCCCACCTTCAGCATGATTCAAGATTTCTTTCATCATTTAAAAAAGTCCTCAAGAAGCTCATTATAACATTTTTTTTTTTTTTTGTTGAAAGTCAACAATTGAATTTCTTTTGAAATGAGAACGAAAATATGATACAAATCTTTGAATCGTTATTCCACCTTTAGCATGATCATCAGCAGAACTGCAAATTAAATAATAAATCAATTGATTACCAGAATCTACACCTGGGTCACTGTTGGAAATCCTTAAATCATAAATAACAAAAGGCGAACAACGTTCCAGAAAGAAGAGCTTCTGGTTGGAGAATGTAGAGTAGGTAGGTAAGCTCTTGCAACCTAAGCCATTATAGATTGCTGGTTGTCCTTTTCTTCTTCGGTCTTTCCCTTTAGACAGAACTGAGTGCTCTTCTATACATAAACCGTCCAATCTCTTTTTCTGTTCTCTTTGTTTTATAATGTAGGGGAAAGCAAGTCTATACTCTACCAAAAGATTAGGAGCCACATGCAACCTTTTGAACTCCTTAAAATTTAGGGCTCCCTAAGCTCGGGAACCAATCAGAGGTAGAGGGTCACCTTGTAAACTTGTAAAGTAACTGTGCCCACCAAGGCACCACTACCGGTTCAGTGTCACTCGTGACAATCTAAAAATGGTAAAATTATTCATTTAATTTAATTCAAATATAATATAATATTTAGAGACAAAAGGTTGGAAGTCAATTCAAACAATGATTGGGTTATAGGACTGGCATCGAATTTAATAGAGCCCAAGACCAACCTCCCACTCACTCGTGTTAAGATTACAATTAAATAATAATATTTTAATATTGTGATATTAAGATAAAAAGTAACTAATTAATGGCTGTTTAATAATAACCGGCCCTGGATCAGTCCCTTAAGAGCACTTCCAGGGCCGGCTAACTGGAATACATTAGAATATGACAAAAACTAGCTACATTCATCATCACCAAATACCTCCATCATGGAGCAAATCCTTTTTTGTGAGATGTTTATCATTAAATTAATTATACACGGCAACATGTGTGAGGCCCCAATTAGATTGACTTTCGAGTGTTCACAAAGTACAAGTGTCGAGTTCGAGGGTTTAAGAACAGAGAATCAGACATAAGATCGGCCTCCATTGATTTAGATTTGAATCAATCTGAATCACATAGAATCGATCTGAGCCCTAGAAATGAGATTTAGGAGCAAAAGCAAAGATTTCTACTGATTAATTATTTTTTGAATTTTTTATTCAAAATATTTTTATATTTTACCACAAGGGGTAAGTTTCATTGTTTTTCTACCATTTTATTGGCTAGGTTATGTTTGGTTGCCATGAATTGAAAAACGAAGAAAAGAAAAAATCTTTTGAACTTGAGAAAAGAGATGAACACATAAGTCAATTATTGCATCGTGATAAAAATAAATAAATAACTTGCATTAATCAACATTTTTCGGAAATATGATTGGCTAACTTCAATTTGTATTGGCCATAAACCATGAAACCTTAAACCACTAATCTTCAAACCTAAAAGAAAATAGTAAGGACTGTCAATAGGAAGAATCCCCCACATCACACCAATCATAGAGTGGAAAATGGTTTCATTGTATGAGAGGGTGCAACAATAAATCTCTACATCACCAGTGTGGCAAATTCTTCCTTAAAATATTAAACAATGGAACCTATAACGCCCAGTGTGCATCCAATGACTGGAAACCCCTTGAGGTGTGTGTCCAACAATAATACCTAAAGTCTAATACCTTGAACCATAAGAAAAATGTGATGAAACTACCTCCAACCATGAAACCTGAAGTCTAACACGTTGAAGTATAAAATATTAAACCATGAATCTTGAAATCTGAAACATGAAGCGTGAAACTTAAAACCTATGGAAGAAAGCCCCATTCAATGGATAGGTTATCCAAGTAATCCCGGCCCTCAGCTGTCCAAATGACATGGTGAAATCATCCATAGTCCATGGAGGTAATGAAAACATGGTCTTTGAATTTGAATAAATATAAGGTTGACACATATGGCACGATATCATTATTGTGGATCTCAACGAGCTCTTTTTTCTGGCTAGGAAATCAATTGTATTAAGAAAAAATGAAAAATATACACGAATCTCAGATAAACACTCATACAAAAGTAGACTAAAAGACACAGAAACCTACCCCACTTTTGAAATTGCCATCACCAGGAGAAGGGCCTCTATCTTTAGCCTAACAAAAAAAAAAAAAAATTAAGGGAACCGGTATCTTGGACGTTGAGTGGCATCCATCTCCATCTCCATAAACACCATCCTTGGCCACTCAATCACTAGAGTTAAGATTTCAAGTATTGTTGAAGACATGGTTTTAAGTATCGGTGCGTATCGTGCCGTATCGGTAGGCATCGGCATGATACATACCGATACGTATCATGAAAATTTTAAAACCCTTATGTATCGATACGTATCCTACGATACACACCGATACGCACCGATACACCACCGATACGCACCGATACTCACCGATAAGTACCGATACTCTATGAAAAATTCAAAATTGAAGTGAAATGTATGTTTCAATATGTATCGACCGATACACACCGATACGTACCGATACGGTCATAAAATGGCCAAAATGTGTGATTTTTTAGAAAAAACATAATTTTTTGAGGTGTTTTTGTTCCAAAGTTGCTGCCAACCATTTTTCTCTCTAACTAAAGTGGAAATCAAGGTTGGGAACAAGGATTTTACATTTATAAGACAATTACAAACATTGGATTCTTAGTGCGATACTCTCAATTTACTGTTTATGCATAATACATGTTATATATAACCTTTTTTAACTATTTTTTTTATGCAAATGTGTATAAAAAAGTGTTTCCTATCCATTTATGTGCGTATCTTTAGTGTATCTTAGCGTATCTCCGATACGATACGATACCCTCCGATACGTATCTTAATTTTGGCCGACCGATACCGATACTTTAATCCTTGGCTGTAGATTTGGCCAAGAAGTCTGCGACAACATTTGCTTCCTAATAGCAGTGAGTCTTCCACATAATTGAGTTCATGAAAGGAAGAATTCCCCACCATCTCTGCTGGATATACCATGCGACCAGAGCTTTAGATATTAGGATGACCACTGCTACAGAATCACATTCAATTCAAAGATTCTTAAACCCATGCGCCTTTGCCTGCTCAAGACCAGAAATAATAGCCAAAAATTCTGCTTCAAAATTCGTTCTAACCCCAATGAATTCTCTAAAATTCAAAAGCACCTCCGCTCTCTCATTTCCAAAAATACCACCTACCCCTGCCTTCCCTAGGTTACCCAAAGAGCACCCATCCGTGTTCAACTTTACCTAGCCTAGAAAAGGAGCACACCAAAGTACTTCAATTATCTTCCTTCGCCTGCATACCACACGAGGAATGCTCACTCTTCTCGCACATAACAAGTCCGAAATGGAGAGACGCTTCCCTAGATGAACTATGGAAATCATACCAATTTCCCCTTTTACCTGAGCAAAGCATTGCCTATCTTGTTTGACTACACCTTCGTGGCATCTTACATTCCTCTCCATTCAAATAGCATACGGAATAAGGATTACTCCACAAAGCCAAACCATTGAGAAATTGATAGACTTTGCTTTCCATTTCTACCATAAAAACGTTTCATACATCCTATCAAAAGAAGGCCACCTAACACCAAATAACTCACAAAATAAATTCCAAATTGCCTTGATATACTCACATTGTAGAAATAAGTGATTGAATGATTCTTCTACTTGCCCACACAGAGAACATCTAGAAGTCACCATCACTCCCCATCTACGCACCTCCTCGTCGTCGATAATCTGTTGTGAGCTAACCTCCGTCCAAAAACAGCTTGGCAAGGCTGCAACTTGGTTTTCCAAATTAAAGAAAACCAAGGGACATGAGGTTTCTTGCTCCTTATCTCCTCCCATGCCAAGGTCATGGAGAAAACACTTGAGTTAGAAGGACGCCAGTGACAAATATCCTCCAGCAGAGAAATTATAATTTTTTTTTGCCTTCTCAAATGTGTCTGATAATAAATTAGAATTTGCATCATGGAAGCATCACTTTCCTTCATAGATAAAATCTAAAAGCCGCAACTTCCTCCCTCTAAACAACTCCTGCTCCAAATTAAATGACTCCGCCAAAGAGGAATTCTCTAACCACCGATCTGTCCATTATTTAATCTTGTCCCCATTTTCTATGATCTATCTCTCCATTTTAGAAACAAATTGCCACACTTTCTTCAGCTTGCAGGTTGGGATACATCTGAGATTTCTAGGCTTAGGGTCGGGTCGGGCCAGGCTTAGGCCTTGGTCTGAACCCAGAAATGTCGTGAACGTGGATCTGTGAATGGAAGCTTAGCCAGCAAGCCCACTTGTGGACTCACAACGATTAACTTGACTCTTTTGCTGAACTTGTGGAATGGAAAAAAAGAGGGACTGCCAAGGCCAACCAGCCTAATCAGAGTTAATGACGGTCAGATTTTATTGGGCAGGGCTGAACTGGGTTTAACTTGACTGGGCTTAGCCTGGGCTGAGATATCCCAAACTGACATTGAACTAAGCGGATCTAAGATTGAGGCTAGGGTTTTGAAAAACACGACCTAATTTTGGTTGCGCACCTAATATCAATAAACCCTTTTTCTTTTTTTTTTTTTTTTAATTCTCCTTCAGCTTTCTGTTTGACAGATACTATATATATGTCATGCACTTCGGCTTGGATCAATCCAATCTAGGATATGGGTCTGAGGAACTCACGGTAAGCCCATAATGGATCCTTTCATCCTTTCTACATTTCCAACCAAGCTCACTAAGATCTGGTCATCCTTTCCATCCTTGAGACTCTAACCATGAAAATAGAAGAGCTGCATATTGACCAAGAGGTTATAACGACAAGAGAGACTTAAGTAAAGGGCTCCGTGGTAGGAAAGTTATTTTTATGAAAAACCAAAAAGAAATACATAGTGATCAGCTCTCACGAGAACTGTCCCAGTAGAATTTTATATTAGGGTTAAGTGGACAGAGGAATGCACGACTGTAGCTTTAGGAACATGTGCAGTAGACCCTACCCTAAACAGGGAAGGACCAACTTGCATGCTCTGCTGAATCTGTTTCAAGAGAAGAAAATATGTGTGTGTGTGAAGAGAGAGAGAGAGAGAGAGATTCAAATCCTCTATGGTGAGAGGTGAGTGACAGTGAGGATCCAACAATTGGCAGGACCCCGGCATGCACTCCAGCCGTTGAATCCTCACTATCGCTCACTACCTCCCCACAGAGGATTTTCATGAAAAGAAAGACCTCTAAGGATCCTATGTCCCTTCAAAATTGGAGAGAACTTACAAAATCTTGAGATACTTTAGTCAAATTCCATCAAACATGTAGACTGGAGACATTTTTGCAAGCTCAGCCACACTTTTCTTAGACTTTCCTCCAAAAACGGAAGGGAGTGGTCTAGTACGTGTAGCCGTCCAGTGTCACTTTTGTATTCTTTTCTTGCTTTTATAATGTAAACAAGTATCACTCCACCTGTTTACCCAAAAAAAAAAATTATCACTCTACCTAAACTTAGGGGTCATACGCCACCCATGGTTTTAGTGCACAGTATTGAATTGGTATCAGTCACCTTCAAAACTGATATGACAAATATCATCATGAATTGATTTGTATTGACTAATTTATCCCTAATTTATTCTAAAAATATATTTGTTTACTATTTTACCCCTGGTCTATTCCGTGTCACACTTTCATTGATGTGGTATCAACACAGTACCGGGATAGGAGGCTAGGGATACCGATATCGATACCATACCTCAAAGGCTCATTTGAAAATCCTTAAATACCCAAGCGAGGGCTCGTCAGGATCTTCCAAGCTCCTTGCTTAGTGCTGCTTCATCTTCTTCTTCTTTCTTCAATCTGTTCTTCACTAACTCTTTCTCTCTCTGCTTTTGTGTTTTAGTGTGAAACTATCTTTCATTTTAGTTTCTGCAATCAATATTAACAAGTCATATATTACACCCTTCTTGTCATGGCCAAGATCAAGATCAAGATCAAGTTGGTCTTCACTTGTCTGTTTCTTCTTGCATTGCTCTTCTCTAATGAAACTCTGTCAGCAGAAGGCAGGCATATGAGGTCTGAGAAGAAAATGAAGTGCCTGAAATGCATAAATGCTGATAGGAGAGAGATGAGAGAGGGTGATGGAGTTAAAACTCCAGAAGACATAGAAGCTTTTCGACCAACTACCCCGGGTCGTAGTCCTGGTATTGGTCACTAATCAGCTTCCTCTGCCCCTGTAGGAAACCACCCCACCTCATATCACACCATCCATGAGGTATGGGGTGGGGTAGTTACCTGAAGGGGAGGGATCCGGACTCAGAAGCATTGTTCAAAGAATTGATGTTGGTGTTATGGGTCTTTGTACTATTTTATTGCCTTTCTTGTGGCCTTAAAATTAATTGGACCATGTAGAAAACAGCATTGTCATTGTCTTATGCTTCCTATCTCATGTAAATGCTAGCACATTGCTGTTGCACCATTTCAACTCGTGTCCCTTACGACATCGGATTTATGCATGTACTCCATGTACTCTCTCTCTCTCTCTCTCTCTCTCTCTCTCTCTCTCTCTCTCTCTCTCTCTCTCTCTCTCTCTCTCTCTCTCTTATATTATTCATTGGATCCTTTCTTCTCCCCTAATCTTACAAACTATATTTGTATATATAATTAAGATTTTTTTTTTTCGTCATCATTCCTAGTGAAGTATAACATTTCACTATGTGTCACAAGATATTTCATGGGTTAATAGAGGATTTGCATCTTATTGGTACAATTTCAACTTAAATGAGTCGAGAAATGAGCTAAAATTACAAAAGATGCAATTTAGATGTATATGGGACTCCCTATCATGTGGACTAACCCATGTACTACCAAATACCAAGTGATAAATAATTAAACCTTATACTTTACCAGACATGGTGACATTTAGAAGGACCCAACTAATTAAATATGTGGACCACTTGCAGCATAAACTATTGCTTGATCCTCTCTTCTCCCCTAACCCTACAAATCATATTACATGTAACTATATATGTGCACCATGTGCGGCATAACTATTGTGAAAACTGGTCTAGGGTGGTTGATGCTGACAATGTCCTTCCACCTCCTCCGACCTTCATTTTAATATGCTTAAGACATGTAGTACAGCCTTGTAGACAATAAGCCTTAGTTTCCCCAATTCATGAAAATGGCATTCCTGAGTTGATAAAGGGTAGAGGAGGCGTTCATTGGATGCTTCTTTTTTTTATTATTGCTTCCTTTGGCCGACCGTCTCTTTTGTCTTGACTCTTCGGCTGTCCTCCAGTGAAGTCTGAGTTGATTCAATTTGTTGGAGGGTCTAGTTCAAAATCTTAAAATATTAGGTGGAGAGACCTCGTCAAACTAAAATAACCGAAGTTGAAAGCTATAGATGTATAGTCCTACCTTGGTTAGTTCAAAACATTGGTGTCTATACTTGAGGAGCAACATCCACCTCATACCTAGAGGTTTTGGTTGGACAAGATTTATTTGATGGTGGAAATTTCATATAGCCTCGAGAGGTCAGAACCAGTCATGTTTACACAACCAATTCGTGGTATACATGAGTCAACTCAACAATCAGCGTATCTATATATTTTGTATGTATCTTCCAAATTAGTGATTTTTTTTTATTTTAAGGCATAAAAATGTTAGAATTTGTGCCAGTAAATGAGTCACAATAGAAGGTAAGGGTCCTTCTAGGAATCACTATGCCTTGTGAAATATATTGGTTCACTGTTCTTATCCAATTGTTCATAGCCTCGACAGAAATCCCCATATTTATTTTAAATCATATATTACTATTTCTTTTAAGAGGTCCTATATATAAGGTTGTCTTTTTAAAAAAAAAAATATAAGAGGAGTGTGTTTGCCTTCATCTTTGGAAGATGATTAGTCTAAATCTTCATTCAAGATCATTACGAAAATGGAAGAAAGAATTAATCTATATATGTGTGTGGATAGAGAAAGCAATTTGGCAAATTAGATGCCACATGTGTGTGGTTTCTTCCTTCTGTTCACTCAAAACGTTTTTTTTTTTTTTTTTTTTTGGTCGGGGGGTGGGTGGGGGTGGAGGGGGGAGGAGGAGAGGTTGGGGAGGTGGGGTGCACTTGGTTAGGAGGCGAAGAGCCCACTCTCTTGTTGGCTTGGCAAACCTGGCCCTTTGCCGGTTTAAGGTGCTTGGGTATGTGGCCCATGGGTGCTGAGTTATGGCTACAGTTGGCCTTTACCAGATAGATGGGCTCTCTAAATTAGGCCCATATAGCTGGTCAAAAGCCTTCCTTTATTAATTGAGTAAAAACTTCTCATTATTGAGCAATGAGCATTGCTCCTAAAAGAGAGATTCTCACAATCAAACTGCCCCCACATGATAGTTGGATTAGAATAACTGTCAGGACCCACTAATATGATTAAATTCAATCTAAATGCAATCAATGTTGTGAGAGGAGACAACTTATCTTAATGATTACAAAATAAATTTAATCTTCATTACTACAAAAAAAGAGATCACAGGAAATCTTAACAAACCCAATTTCATATAAGAACACAAAAACTAGTTAAGGATATCACATTTAATAAGGAAAGAAAAAGAACCAAGTACCACTAGAATTAGGCCCAAAGTGTGTAGAGTGTAGATAATATCTACTCTTTATAATATACACTCAGTCTCTAGCCCAAGCAATCGAAAAGGGTTTGCCTTATCTTCTCTTCTTATTTCTGTCAATCAACACATAGTAATCTCATGCTTTTGTGGCTAGTGTATCCTCAGGCTCCTGGTTGTAAAGTGAGGTCACAAGGACCACCGAAAGAAGTTATAACCATTTAATTAAGGTTAGTGGAAAACCCTTCGATCATGCAACTTGCTGTTCAATTCATTTGTGATCTAAGAGAAAGCATTTGTATATTATCAGGGATTGTGCCTCATTTTTAAGTAAATTTTACCTTAAAAAAAACCTTGAATTCATTGAAAGGTGATCAAAGAAGCAACACAACTGAACAGAGCATGCAAACTTTATAACAGAATTAAGCTAATCAATTTAGTATGCAATTATTAATGGTGAGGATGAGCTAAAAAAAGGCCCAGCATGAAAAGGCCTGCATTAATTAATTTTATAGTCTGAGTGTCAAACTAAACTATTCGTAAATCTTATGAAATTATAGATCCACTTGCACTTTTTGTGTGTCAAAATTATCTCAGCTCTCTATTAAATTCTGGTTGAGTATCTCAGTAAAGTCTAGAGCTGCAAGGTTGAAAAATCAGGTTTTGTGAATTTAATTCGCCTTCCCTGAAAGAAAAAAGACAAATTAGAAGAGCCAAGTTAAATTTTTTAATAATATTATAAATATTAAAAATAAAATAAGAAAAAGAAGTTTGAAAGGCGGTATGGCCCTTACTCCCAGGCATAGAGGGCTGAAAAATGAACGCCCCACCACTTTGAAGTCAGAAATCTTTTCCCTATTGATGCTTCCACACACGCTTCCATTGGCCCTTGCACCCTGTAACACTACCAGGGAACACTCTCCCAAAAAAAATATGGGAAAAGTTGAGCATAAGCGGTATACTGCTTCCTTACATGCATTATTTTATTGATTTTTGTTTAAAGGAGAAACAATGATTTAGAAAATAATGTGAAAGGATGTAAAGTACCCTATTGCTTAGAAAATGTACACTCTCCCATGAAATACAGAGGACCTTTTATAAGGAAAGTGGTATAATGTAGTTTACAAGAGATAAAATACAAATGGGATAGACCAAAATTTACTTAGAAACAAGAGATGAGAAAAGCTACCAAATGGCTCTACTGAGAATAAATATGGCTTTAAATAGGGAAGCCTAAATGATACTTCTATAGATATATTTTGAACTTGACATCCTTTAATTGCCTCTAGTTACTTTATTATCAAGTCTTTTAAGATAAGAGGATAAAAGGGTTCTCAAAAATAAATTGAAACTTAATGTCATTATCAAAATGTATCATTGTCATGCACATTTTTCGAGTACACATGTGATATAACTCTATTATCCGCATTGGAAAAAAAAAATATGTTATATTAAAAAGAATAATAACATAGATTACAACTTGTTTGATACCTTAAGGGATGTCAATAAAAAAATCCCTTTAAATAGAGTTGCAAGGCAAAACGAGACCCATTTAGCCAAACCCAATTTGGGAGGGGAGGAATTCCTTTTTTACTTGAATTATGAAACATTTGAAAATAGACTTCAATATAGGGGAAAGGTACATCCCTTTCCTCTTTCCTCTTTCATCTCTTTAACCTTTTTCTCCTCTTTAAATTTGTGGACTCCTCATTAAATATATTATTTTGTTGTCTACTGTTGGTTTAGCCTATAAGATAGTTATATAAGCAAGCAGTGTGCAAATCCCCTCTCTTAATAGAAATAAGAGATATGTAAACATAAAAATAAATAAAAAAAAAAAACCTTATTGTGACCATAATTTGGGGAAAAAAAAATTAAAACCTTACTTTTTTTTCCTTTTTAGAATAACACACTTTTTCTTTTAAGGACCAAAAAAAAAATTATCTTATATGTGAAATATGGAAGACAATGATAACTTTGAGAATGACATAATCATGTCATTTTAAGTTACTTTGAAAACAATTTTTGCCCCTAACTTAAATAACTTTCGATAATATGACAAGGGACAATCAAAAGAAAATTATAATTTCTCAATTCACCATTTGAGTGACAGTAAAAACACCCCAAATTATTAATACTACAAATATATTTAAGGGAGAAGATTCTTTAAAAGAAAACATGGCCCTTATGCCAATACAAGGATCAATGAGAGCCATACGAGAGCATCAACAGCAGGCATAACCTTATGATAACAACAGAATAACAAAAGGAGATCCATCCCAAAGGCAGACCAAGAGGCGAAAGGTTAAAAACATAAAAAGCAAAACTACATTGAAGACCACATGAGCTGAACACCCCATTCCTCAACAAGGTATTGATTCTTAGGGCTGTTAGGCCCTTAATGATAGCCTGTTGACGATCCTCCATATCAAAGCCAATTCTTCTGACAATGATTGAAGTGGTCCATTGAAAGTGCTCTCCACCTACTGAGCCTCCCACTCCACATTCCTCCCAAGACAAGGTGGGCATCATCTTAGGAAAACTCTTCAAATTTGAAAAGCGAACACCCCAAATTTTTAATACTACAAATATATCTAAGGGAGAAGATTCTTTAAAAGACAACATGACTCTTATGCCAATACAAGGATCAATGAGAGCCATACAAAAGTATCAACAGCAGGCATAACCTTATGATAACAACAGAATAACAAAAGGAGATCCATCCCAAACAATCCCAAAGGCAGACCAAGAGGGGAAAGGTTAAAAACATAAAAAAGCAAAACTACATTGAAAACTACATGAGCTGAACACCCCATTCCTCAACAAGGTATTGATTCTTAGGGCTGTTAGGCCCTTAAGAATGATAGCCCGTTGACGATCCTCCATATCAAAGCCAATGCTTCTGACAATGATTGAAGTGGTCCGTTGAAAGTGCTCTCCACCTACTGAGCCTCCCACTCCACATTCCTCCCAAGACAAGGTGGGCATCACCTTATCAAAAAAATAGGTGGTCCCTACTCCAACCCCCCCCCCCCCACCCAAACACAAACAATAGGAAATGAGCTACTTGAATAGATTGTCTCTGGAATTAATTAATCCTTGGTTGGGAGGGCATCAGTGTACACCTCCAAGCAGCGAAGGACTCACATGAAATACAAGAATGAATCCAAATACTTAGATCCACTATAGCTACAATTTTCATGTATGTCACTAATAAATGTCTTTCTCGTATAACTAGAACTCCTAACTAAAACTGATACAAGGAGGAATATGTGTTGATAGTAACAAACGGGTGCTCAAGTCCATTGTCAAAAGTTACAAAGCATGTAATTAAATCCTCAGTTTACCCCCAAAAATAATTAAATAAACCCTCAGTCCTTATCCATTTATATTTAATATTGATCAAGTTTTTCTTCCCGCGTGGTGAACAATAACCGTCAACTGCTTACTTTAAAGATGGATTCGAAGATGAAAGTGTAAATGATGATGGGACTCTAAGAATGGGTTCACATAACTAGTGGTCCTTGGATGAATGAAAAGTATGTAATTATTTATTTTTATTTTTTTTAACAAAATTTTTTGTCCGAGAGTGACCCTACACCATAGATACGGACAATAACCACTGTGCTTCTCTTGGGAGCATGCACCCTTGTGTATATTTCTTGTTCACTTTTTAAGGAATCATCCAAATGATTAAAACCCTTATATTCCTCTTACCGAACAGCTTAAATATGATGTAAAAGGTGGAAGTGGTGAACCAATCTCTCTCTCTCTCTCTCTCTCTCTCTCTCTCTCTCTCTCTCTCTCTCTCTCTCTCTCTCTCTATCCTTGGGAGTATGGTGCAGGACAAGATCATGGGAACTTGTGTTTTTCTTGTATTGATGTTCACCCATGAAACTCTCTCGGTTGAGGGAAGGCAGTTCAAATCTGGAAAGATTGAGAAGTATTGTTGGGACTAATTTGAGCAAGAGAAGAACAACTTAGAGGCAAAGGCAAGTGGAGGTGAACCTTCTATCCTCTTCACCCACGAGGGTAGAAGTATGGTGGAGATTAATGACTTTCGTCCCACAGAACCAGGCCACAGTCCTGGTGTGGGCAATTCTCTTCGAAACTAAGGCTTTAGCAATCATGAATGAAAAGATTGATTTCATTATTAACACGATTAATATATATGTCTCTGCATACCTGATGCTTTTTCAAGTTTTAAATGGACTCTTCCTCAAATTGTACTGGCTTGCTGCTATGAAAAATAATAGATTTAAATTTATATTTTAGGTTTTTATTAATCAAAATTATTTCAGTTCTCTTCATGTTGTCTTGATGAATGAAGCAACAAAATTTTCTTGTACCTTCTTTTTATTTTTTAATCCTTGGCCCAAATCTTGTACGGGCAGCATTTCCAGGGATCAACAAGTGATAATGAAGCATGCCAACTTGTATGGTGATAAAACAAGGATTTTTTTCCGCTAAACTACAAACCTCGTGGACGATCAATATCAATTCTAACACTGATACGGCCTCGTCAAATCATTTTGCCCTCTTTTTAAAAAAATGGTATTTTTTGGTCCATTTTACCTTCAAT
The DNA here is from genome assembly GCA_022985045.1 of Macadamia tetraphylla. NCBI lineage: Eukaryota > Viridiplantae > Streptophyta > Magnoliopsida > Proteales > Proteaceae > Macadamia > Macadamia tetraphylla. The sequence goes on along the minus strand of CM040974.1, from coordinate 25,156,409 downwards.
ACAGACCAATACATCACTACTGTTTCGGTAGACATCGATATCGTGTATCAGCAATATAGAAACATATCAGCCAACAAGGTACTAATACCTTGAACCATGTTCATAAATGCATACATTAACCGGATGGATGGTTGCTTGCTTTTTAAGGGTATTAATATAGCATAGCTAAAGCCCAATACCGGCCGTTTATCTAATCCATCCTAAATCGAGACCAATAAATAAACTGATTTATTAATGGCATCGACCAATCGGTCCAAAATGGGGTATTTGAGAAAAGGGTAAACTGAGAAAGGGATCATACCTAGTTCGTCTGGTATTCTTCGACTGAGATTATTTCTTGCAATAGAAAGAACGGTGAGAGATGAAAAGTTTCCAAATGAAGGTCGAATGTTGTTGGAAGATATTAATCTCACCGATCAAGGGCTTCGTTGATCTCCTCAAAGCTATTTGCTCATCAATGTATACTTATTTTGGATAGGCTTTGTAAATGATAAGAGTTTTGGAAAAGCAGACTATTGTCCTATGATGGTAACTGGAGCTCATGAGACCAATCAATGCAAGTATCCTATATTTATTGGCATGGTGCTTTTGGGCTTTCTAATTGCACCATTAAGAAAATGGAACCCCTCATATGTTCCTTTCTTTGAAAAGGTAATGATAATACTAAATTTGTGCACACCCCTAGAAGGAAATCCATGTGCCTTCCAAGAGATGAGGTTGGCCTTGGATTGAGACGAGTAAAGGAGATAAATTATGATTCTCTTGTAAAGCTTATTTGGGAAATTGCTCTCAAGGACAAAACGACTTGGGTGGACATGATATGGGCTGTTATTTACTCTCCAAACTCCTATTGTTCAGAGGAAAATTCTTCAGGTGAGACAACTAGTTTCGACTTTCATTATTTCTCAAATTGATGATGAGGAAGTGATACGGCAAAACTAATTGCCCAGTCAAGTAAGAACACGTGGTATCCAAGGGAAGGACATGTGCCGCCCACCATATAGAGGCTGCAAGGATTCTAACCACGCCAAAAGCGTGAAGAGAATATTCCCCACAAAGGGGATAGGAAGTATCCGGGTAGGACTCGAAAATGAAAGGAGGCGGACCCGAGGAGGACTCCTCCAAGAAAAAGAGAAACCCTAAACCCTAAGGACTATAAGAGAGGGCCCGAGAGGAGGAAAAAAGGTAAGCAAAAAAAGACCCACACCATTACCCTTGTGAAAAACTGTGCGGCCGATCTCTAACTTGGGCGTCGGAGGACTAATCCCGGATAAACCTCCGAGCCTCTGCCTTTTATGCTTGTGTAGGATCAGCTCATATGGATTTTCGGCAACAACAGGAAGATACCCTTCTCCATGGATTAGACTCTTGGCATCCCAATAATGTTCCTATATTTATACCTGTTATGGTGACATTATCAGATACGATGTGAACTCAAATCATATGACTAAGGCACTGTTTGATAATGTTTCTGCTGTTTCTGTGTCTAGAAATGGCAGAAACAGTTTTTCACATTTCTGGAAACAAAGACGAATTTTTTGATGTTTGATAAACCTGTTTCTCAAAATGCTTTTTGCTGACATAATGCCATAAAAAAACCCAATAGTATCATTGGATGCCCAAAAGGGAGAGAGGGTTCGGTTGCCTCTTTTTAGGTTTAAATAGTTGAGAGATTTATCGGGCACAACAGCCGTTTTTTTCTCAAAATTGTTTCGTCAAAGTTATTTTTAGAATTGTAAATAGGCATAAATTTTGATTTATGTTTCTAGAAATGGGTGAAACGGAACAACTTTATCAAACGCTTTTTAGGTTGTTTTTCCGTTTAAAGAAAACGCAGAAACGGCAAAACGGAATGTTGTCAAATGGTGCCTAAATCTCCTCCATCTTAAGGGATGGTAGTTGATTCCATCTCCCTCTCCCTTGTGGAAGAGTGTTTCCATTTTAACAGTATCTACAAACACCCGAGAGGCAATGGTAAACTTGTCTAATATTTGATTAAGTGCCACTCAGGAAGATTTTCTTCTAGGTCGGCTTGGAATTTGAGGACTTAAAATATACCTTGGCTCCCAGTGATAAAGTTGTTAGGCTTTAAGGAAATATTCATAAATATAGCTTCATCATTTGGATCTCTTACTTATTCTCCAACCTAAGTTTTTCTACGGTAGAAATCCCCTTCATTTCCTAATTGTTGTCTTTGTTGAAATGCTTAAGAAGATATCAATCACCTCTTCTTTTCTTGTCATTTCTCTAAGGTTATTGTGGATTCTATCCTCACCAGGTGTTGGCCTAACCGTACATAGATTAGGTCCTTTTGATAGAGAATTAGTGTGGATCTTATCTCGAATCAACTATTATTTAGTCTGTGATTCTTTTGGTCATTTGACATCCTATGTTGCGATATATGATATATTGTTATAACAAACACCAACAAATATGAAAATAAACAAACACAGATCTGTACCACACATAAAGATTTAGCAAGGTTCACATATCGATGTAGTGTGCTATGTCCTCGGGCAAAGAAGAAGATGTTTCACTATGTAGAAGAGAAGTTACACCCAAAGAGCGATGAGAAAACTCGCTCTAAAACCCTAACTCAAAAGACCCCAAACTACAACATCTTGCTCAACAAGACGATAGTACATTATATATTCATCCAAGTCACGGGTCAATCCATCCAGTCGCGGTCGATTAGGTTGAACTATACCATGGGAGCTACAGCCCAAGCCTGGAGCCCAGCACTAATCTCAGGAAGAAAAAAAATTCCAATTCGGATCGCCACAAAATATGTTGGAGAAGATCAATCTTCAAAACGGATTAAGAATTCGAGAAAAAATTAACATATATTATATTTGGTGGGGACAAAACAAGACATTGAAGTGCTTCCTCTTGCATTATTTATTAGATTAGGACATGCATTTCCTTCAATGTTTGGCAGAAAGCTCTCTTCCTCTTATAGCCTTATAGAGATACCTCAAGGAACCAGCTCATAGCTTCATCTAGTGCAATTCCCCTTCCCCTTCCCCATTCCTTTTACTTCTCCCCATGATTCCATCTGTATGGCATTATTTTGTTCCTGGTTTTTTTTTTTTTTATTTGCCACTCATGCCTGGTTTGTAGGCTTCTTGAGTGGCATGTGTTGTAGGGGTCATCTCCCCTTCACTTTGTATTTTGTTTGCTTTCTAATATGTTCTATTCAAACCAATGCGCCCCTCAAAAAAAAATTCTAACAAAGTGAAATAACCTAGAGGGGGGGTGAATAGGTTATACTAGTGGAATTAGACTCTTTTAGTTAAATAGATCACTCGTGTGATATCAAGTTAAAATAATGCGGAGAAAATAAAATAAGAACAACCACAACACAAGATTTATAGTGGTTCGACTCAATTCGAGTCTAGTCCACTCCCTATAAGAATCCTCTTGTAAGGTATTCCACTAGTTCTCCCTTTCAGTACAGTAGGTAGGGAAGAAAACCTTTACAATCTTTTTATGGATAAGAGTATCCTTATAAATCTCCTTTCCAGGCAGAGAGACCCCTTTACAATCTCCTTTGCAGGTAGAGAGGCACCTTACAATCTCCTTTAAGGTAGAGAGGCACCTTACACTCTTTTAAGGATAAGAGGATCCTTACAATCTCTTAAGGATGAGAGGGTCCTTACACAAGCCTAAGTACAGTCTAGACTTAATGTAAAATAGAAAATGGAGAAGTGGAATAAAAGAGAATTACCTCCGGTGTGGTGCAAATGAAATATGCAATGATGATAGAATGAATGCACCTTTTGAAGTCTTCTTTATGCTTGTAATGTAAATGCTAAGATGTAGATGAAGACTTGTAGATGGTCTTGAGTTCCTCTTGAATGTAAAATGAAGAACTTGAACTCAAGAGATGGTGTAGACCAATTCTCACTTCTAATGCTCAAATAATGCTTCTCTAAAGTTGGGATTTATTATTAATTAATGAGTAGTATTAGAGGTATTTATAGGCTCTAACGGACGTATTCTAGGACCACCGATCGACCACCATCGGTAGCCAGTCGACCGCCAAGAGCCGTTGAGGCAAAATATAGCCGTTGGGGCACTTTCAGGCAGTCATCGGTCGACCGGGACTTTCAGCCGGTCGACTGCCTATGGTCTCGGGTGGTTCCGGTCGACCGGGGCTTCCAGCCGGTCGACAGCCAACATGACATTCTCTGTTTTGACAGACTGCTGTCATACTGACCAGTCATCAGTGTTTTGACCATAACTTTTTGGTCCGACTTCAGATTGATCTGAGATTAGTTGCGTTGGAATCATAACTCAATTTCCTACAACTTCTATGAAGGTTTTATCTCCTGATACCGACTCTAAGATTATCCAAAATACCCTTAAGTCAGGTTAATGTGATTTTCACAGAATTTCACTAGAACACATTTTTCCTAATATGTTCCTTACCACTTAGAGACTCTCCATACTTGGTCAAGGTATGCTCTATGGTCATTCTAGTATGATGCAATACACATGCATGTGGTGAGTGCATATATATATATATATATATATATATATATAGTGGAAGTTACAAACTACATTAAAAATGACCGATCTATCCTAGTGGTCTTCTTCTTCACTTGAACCTTCCACTCTTTGGCAATTTATCTTCTTTTCTTCTTGTTTTTAATTCCATGTCTTTAAGCTTCATGTCTTGACATCTTGAAGCTTAAATTATTATGATATATTCTTCAAGCATTGATGCCAACTTGTTGATACTCTTCATTTGATGACTTCAATCTTCATTTCTTCGTTTCATTCACCAAATTCGATCTTTAATATGAAGTCTCTACAAAACAATACTTAAAGGAAAATTGTGACATACCTTCATATGTTTGTTATCATCAAAACCAACTATAGGAGTGTGGGCATATCCCTAACAATCTCCCCCTTTTTGATGATGACAAACAGATGATTCCCAAATAAAATAAATAATCAATTATCAATAAGTTGGAAAATCATTTCACAATTTCTCCCCCTTTGTCAACAGCAAAAAGTGGGGTATTAAAAATCTCTATATTGTCTTTTTCCTATTGTAACCTTAATAAGGAGTGTGGACAAAATAGCCCCCTCTAAGGGTATGCTTAAAAAAATAAGCATGTAGTCAAGACTAAAGCATACTCCCCCTAAGCATATGCATCATGTAAAAATGCATTCAAAAAACGAGTATTAAGGTGAAGCTCCCCCTAAAAATATGCAATAGATGTCAATAAAGCTAACATACATTCAAGCAAGATAGATCATTAAAAATTCTAAGATGGTTGATGATGCCAATCATTGCCAATTTTGACAAACATTCTACTGTTTCAAATATTCAGCAAATATATCTATTAGAGAACCTTTTGGAGTAGGATATTTCATCCCTTCTCTAATGATACCAAAACAACCATCAATGCATCATCCATCTTTTACTTTGTCTCTTTAAGCCAATAGAATCAAGCATATATTGGTCCCCATAATCTCATAGGTCCATCCATGTTACAATCAAAATATCCCTTCGGTTTCCAAACCCTTTTGGGTGTGTGAGGTCTAAATAGTGTGTATGCGCTTTGTGAATCATATATTTCATAATGTGCAGGTGGCCTATAAGATTTAAAATCTCTTTGTGTCTTATATGGTCTATAAAGTGGATAAGACCTTTGATGTGTTTGTGGACAATAGCGAGTATGTGGTCTAAAATCCCTTTGAGATTTGAAATTCCTTTGAGGTCTATCATGCCTCTTGAAGGGAGTGTAATAATACGCATAATGGATGTTATTCCTTTTTGGAACTTGCCTTTGGTCATAATGGGGATTTCTTCTCTTTGGAGAAATTACATTTTCTTTTTCTTTCCCTTGAGGTGAGGTTCCACCATCATAACCAAGTCCTTCTTTGTCTTGAGGACTCTTGCATTGGGATTCTAATAATGTATCCAAAGTCTTTTGACCTTTAGTAAATATATGAAATATGGTAGTTAAATTTGAGTAATCCTCCTCAAGTTCATACATTTTAGATGTCAAGGATTCTATCCTCTTGTTGAGGGAAAGAACCTTCTTTTCCCAATTAGACTTTTCAGTCTCAAGTTTCAAGCTTTCTTCATATAAAGCTTCAAAAGCTTGTTGAAGATCATCATCATTAGATTCATTATTTGAAGTATCTAAATAATGAGAATGAGAACTTACCTCTTGTTCTTTGTCTCCATGAGCCATTAAGGCAAGGTTTGTGACTTCATCGGAGTCACTTTCATCTTTATCCGATGAGACTTCCTTATCATTCTCTTCTTCACTTTCTTCATCCAATTCTTTGGATGCTTTGAAAGCAATGAATTTGGAATGTGCTTTCTTGAATTCTTCATAGAGATCCTTTTCATGGGTAAGAAGTGAGCCCATTAATTCATATAGACTTATCTCGTTCAAGTCTCGGACTTCATGGATAGCAGTTGTCTTTGGTTTCCACTTGGTAGGTAGTGACCTAAGAATTTTCCTGGCCATCTCAGAGTTGGTATAAGTCTTACCAAGTCCTTTCAAGGAATTTACAATATTAGTAAATCTAGTAAACATGTCAGAAATATTTTCATATTCATGCATTTGAAATAATTCATATTCTTGTATAAGCATGTCTACTTTTCTTTCTCTTACCTCTGTAGTACCTTCATGTGTTACTACAAGTGTGTCTCAAATTTCTTTGGCGTTTTCACACATACTTACTCTGTTGAATTCTTCCTCATTTAAAGCACATTGGAGGTAAGTGAGAGCCCTAAAATTGTATTGAAGAAGTACTAGATCATCGGCTGTCAATTCTGATTCATCCTTTGGCGCCGTCTTTCCATTTACAATTTTGGTGATGACATATGGTCCTCTTTCTATAGTTCTCCAAACAAGAAAATTATATCCACAAATAAAATTCTTAAATCTACATTTCCGAAGGAGAAGTTTTCTCTATTGAAGTATGGAGGCCTAGATACATCCATTTCTTCATGTGGTCGATTAAATGTGATCATGGTCTTTGACTCACTTTAAGACAAAGTAGTCTTATATATTGAGCTCCCGCTCTGATACCAATTGAAATAACCTAGAGGGGGGTGAATAGGTTATACTAGTGGAATTAGACTCTTTTCGGTAAATAGGTCACTCGTGTGACAGCAAGTTAAAATAATGCGGAGAAAATAAAATAAGAACAACCACAACACAAGATTTATAGTGGTTCGACTCAATTCAAGTCTAGTCCACTCCTTACAAGAATCGTCTTGTAAGGTATTCCACTAGTTCTCCCTTTTAGTACAGTAGGTAGGGAAGAAAACTTTTACAATCTTTTTACGGATAAGAGTATCTTTACAAATCTCCTTTCCAGGCAGAGAGACGCCTTTACAATCTCCTTTGCAGGTAGAGAGGTACCTTACAATCTCCTTTAAGGTAGAGAGGCACCTTACACTCTTTTTAAGGATAAGAGGATCCTTACAATCTCTTAAGGATGAGAGGGTCCTTACACAAGCCTAAGTACAGTCTAGACTTAATGTAAAATAGAAAATGGAGAAGTGGAATAAAAGAGAATTACCTCCGGTGTGGTGCAAATGAAATATGCAATGATGATAGAATAAATGCACCTTTTGAAGTCTTCTTTATGCTTGTAATGTAAATGTCAAGATGTAGATAAAGACTTGTAGATGGTCTTGAGTTCCTCTTGAATGTAAAATGAAGAACTTGAACTCAAGAGATGGTGTAGACCAATTCTCACTTCTAATGCTCAAATAATGCTTCTCTAAAGTTGGGATTTATTATTAATTAATGAGTAGTATTAGAGGTATTTATAAGTGAGCTTAGTGAAGCATTTTAGGTAGGAAATCAGGCTCTAACGGACGTATTCTGGGACCACCGGTCGACCACCATCGGTAGCCGGTCGATCGCCAAGAGCCGTTGAGACAAAATATAGTCGTTGGGGCACTTTCAAGCAGTCACCAGTCGATCGGGACTTTCAGCCGATCGACCACCGACCATCTATGGTCTCGGGTGGTTTCGTCGACCGAGGCTTCCAGCCGGTCGACCGCCAACATGACATGCTGCTTTTGACAGATCATTCATATCTGACTAGTCATCAGTGTTGACCATAACGTTTTGGTCCAACTTCAGATTAATCTGAGATCAGTTGCGTTGGAATCACAACTCAATTTCCTACAACTTCTATGAAGGTTTCATCTCCTGATACCGACTCTAAGATTATCCAAAATACCCTTAAGTCAGGTTAATGTGGTTTTCACAGAATTTCACTAGAACACATTTTTCCTAATATGTTCCTTACCACTTAGAGACTCTCCATACTTGGTCAAGGTATGCTCTATGGTCATTCTAGTATGATGCAATGCACATGCATGTGGTGAGTGCATATATATATATATATATATATGTGGAAGTTACAAACTACATTAAAAATGACCGATCTATCCTAGTGGTCTTCTTCTTCACTTGAACCTTCCACTCTTTGGCACTTTATCTTCTTTTCTTCTTGTTTGCAATTCCATGTCTTTAAGCTTCATTTCTTGACATCTTGAAGCTTAAATTCTTATGATATATTCTTCAAGCATTGATGCCAACTTGTTGATACTCTTCATTTGATGACTTCAATCTTCATTTCTTCGTTTCATTCACCAAATTCGATCTTTGATATGAAGTCTCTACAAAACAATACTTAAAGGAAAATTGTGACATACCTTCATATGTTTGTTATCATCAAAACCAACTATAGGAGTGTGGGCATATCCCTAACACAAAGTTGCTTTTTCTAAGATTAATTTCCATAAGAAATGTTATGTTTCCAGTCGTAGGAGATAAAAGAACCCACCGGTTTGGCCCTTCTAAGTCAAGAACATAACCCCTTGATCTTGAGAATTGCATGCCATTCCTATCCAAGGTTCTAAAACTCGGAAAACGGTCATGAGATCAAAACCGATAAAATTTCAATTCTGATTTGGATCGGCTTAGATCAGACGATATCAAACTGATTTACCCCTTCTTTCACCAACTATATCAAGAATGGAAAAGTCATGGTCGAGGATCGATCAAAGTTGATACGTTTTAATTCTACCAATAATGGCCATTCCGTTCTAATTTTTAGAACCATGTTCCTATCCAATTGATAGATTTATTCCATAACATCAAGATGACAGATCAATGAGTGGGCTAGTGCAAACGAGCCCAAACCAAACTAGACTTCTCTGACCAATAATCGATTACAAGGCATACCCAAGTCAGCGTAACTAAGCCCAGTTCGAGCTGGATCCATTCATTAATTTGTTATTGTGATCTATACATGCATACCCAAATGTGATTATTTTGAATCCCTTTACATAGGCTTGACTACAACACATATTATACTATATGTTCAAATCATTGGGTTATACCTGATGAGGGTAAATCTCCCTGACCACGGCATTGCCAAAGAGCATTCGAACTAATGCTGCACTGCCACTCCGGCCCCTTATCAGGCTGAGCTACCACTTGGCCTCTCATTAGGCCGAGCTGCCACCTCGGCATCTCATCAAGCCGAGCTGCCACCTCGACCCTCATCAGCCAGAGCTACCACCTCGGCCCTCACCAGCCCGAGCTACCACCTAGGCCCTCACTAGCCCGAGCTACCACTTCGGCCCCCATCAGCCCCAGCTACCACCTCGGCCTTCATCAGGCCGTACTGCTACCTTGGCCTCTCCTCTGGTCGAGCTACCACCTTGGCCCAGCATCATCAGGAAGGGCTCCCAGAAACGTGCTCTCATCCATGCCTACATTCAAGGAATGTAATGCCTAAACACGAGGATGGAACTCTATCCACTACACGCCTTCAGAGGCATCCATCCCTCCCACCACTTGCACTTCTGAGATAACACGGAATATTCCCCTAGCAAACCCTAGGATCTAGAATATTCCTAGTATCAGAGAGTCGTTCCTCTTAAGGACTCCACGCCCAGTAGGACTCTCCATGGACTTCCCCTTTTCCACTCCATTAGTAGCCTATAAATCCCAAGGTAAGCCTCTATTGTGGAGATTGATCACTTCTTTTGACTGAAAACTCTCTCGAGTATCTGCTGTGGAAATGTCTGACTTAGGCATTGGAGAGTCCCCCATCGGGTCAGTCCTACTCTCCCCTGTCTTCTCTTTTGTGCAGATCAGTTGAAGCATCAGGAGCTACAAGAAGGATCGGTTGGTCAATTTTTACCACATCAGATTGGCACCATCTGTGGGAAACTGTTACAAAAAGCTACCTAGAACCAATGCAATTAAGGAGTGAAAAGGTCGTTTCCCCTACAACAACAAGAGTAAGGTCCTCTTAGGATTTACCACTTAGACATCCTCATCCACCCCCAATGGCAGATCAGGAAAACATCCCTGCGGAGAACCCCTCCATAAAGACCTCAGCAAGCCCAACCTGACGTGGATGTTACCCCAGGAGAGGGAGATCAGCATGAGCAAAACCCTCAGTAATCTCGCCAAGGCCCGTCATCCCGAGTGACACACCCAAATATAGAAGAACAGATGCAGAGCCTGCAGCTGCAGGTGTGAGCAACAAACACACTGGTACGGAACTTTATACGTCAGTTTAGCTTGGCACTCCCTCCTCCCCGCACGGGCTTATCTTAGCTGCCTAGGGCGGCTCCGAACAGGCGACCCTGAGACGAATCACCTGACAACAGTGTCACCCCTCAATCAACAGCCAGGAAGAAATCGGTCAGAATGTCACACACAGTTTGCTCAGTGTCACCTCAATCTCCCATCGAGGGATGCCAACAAGGGTCCTTTTCTGCCAAAAATGGGAGGGCTCGTTGTTCCGCATGTAACTAGAGTCCTGAGACACGTGATGCTCATAGATCCCCACCTAGGGCAGGGGGACGCTAGAGCTCGCCACAACGGCTAACTAGAGGCACGTGTCCACGCGGAGAGGAACGCGAGAACTCCTCACAGAGGACAGCTCAGGAAGCACCACCCCATGGAGGTCATCAAGGCTCGCCTCCTAAGCCGGCTAGAGGTGCACGACAACAAGTCCAGGATCGGCCTGGCAGGTGCCAAGATCAAAGAAGAAGCCCCAGAAGAGCTGAAAGGCAATGCCACTCCCGGATCGTTGAGCCGAGGAAAGAAGGGATGACCTGGAGAACTGCATCCAGCGTCTCATTGAGATAGTAGAAGGAATGTAGAGGCAAAGGCACCTGGCTAGCATAATAGTAACCCCGACCCATAATGCACTATTCGATGAGTTGAAAGATGCAGAGCTGCCCCCAAATTTCATGATACCTATCTTTAACGCATATGAAGGCACCACGAATCCCTACGATCATCTCCTATGCTGCAGTTCAGCCATGACAGTCCATGGGAGGTCAGATGCAACTCTCTGCTGAGCCTTCATAGCCTCGTTGAAAGGGGCCGCACTAGTGTGGATGTTGAACTTAGGCCCCCTTCCATCCGTAGCTATGAAGAGCTGACGAGAGCATTCCTCACACATTTCCAAGCCAGTATGAAGCCGAAGCAAACTACACAAAACATGATAAACATGAGATAGGGAGCAAGGGAGACTATAAGGGAGTTCCTTGCCAGATTCACCAAGACGATGCTAGAGGTAAAAAAACCTACCAGAAGGAGTGGTATATAGCACGTTGTGCAATGGGATAATGCACCCCGATCTGGTCCAATCTCTTACCCTCGACTTGCCAGAGACAATGCCGAGCTGTTAAGACGGTGCAATCAATACGCCAACATGGATGAAGTCCTAGCAGCCAGGGGATAGTTGACAAGGGATAGCTGACAGGGGTGACCAATCAGAGAAGGAGAAGAGGAGGCCTCCGAGGTCTATGGACGATTCTTGTGAGCCGAAGAAGAATAGAACAGATCACTGCTTAATACAACTGAAACTAAGCGATATGAGCTTGACCATTTGCAAACAAACCTGCTCTAGAGATTCAAGATCATAAGTATTTTCGTTGGCCCAGACTAATGATGGCTAAACCAAACCAGTACTGTCGATACCACTGAGACCATGGACATGACACTAAAGACTATAAGTCTCTGAAATGAGAAATTGATGAGCTCATCAGAGTGGGGTACCAAAACAAGTATTTGAAACAGAAGTATGGTGGGAATTGGCCCGAATCGAGGAGAGATGAGGCCGGGCCGAGCCAAGATAGGATCGAACCCCCCAAAGAGTCAACCACTGATCGAGTTAAAATGTGTGATAACCAGCGTGTGGGTCCAGCCATCCTGACAATCATGGCGAACCCACAGAATCAATCAGAAAAGCCAAAGTTCATGCATGATTCGTATGCATCATGGAATAGCCCGCCAAAGCCCTCAGACCGGATCCACCCATTACATTCTCTGGCAAAGACCTGGAAGAGTTGAACTGGCCTCACAACGATGTTGTTGTGGTTCAATTAATGGTGGCCAACCACCCCTTCCACAGAGTTCTAGTGGACATAGGAGCCTCCGTTGACCTCATGTCCTACAAAGCCTTCATGAAACTAGGGCTTGGCACTAGAGCCTCAAAGCCGGCCCCAGGACCTTTATATGGATTTTCGGGCACAACAGCAAAGCTAGAAGGAGTGGTTGACTACCTGTAACCATCAGACATGGAGCTCAAACGGCCACTACCATGGTTTCTTTTATGGTCGCCAAGATAGCCTCACCTACAATGCAATCCTTGGTCAACCTAGTCTCAATGGCCTTGGGGCGATTATGTCCACTAAGCACATGAAAGTCAAATTTTCCACCAACAACGGAGTCGGAGAATGCAAGTCCAGCCAAAAGGAATCTCGAGAGGGCTATGCCAACTTCATAAAGTCTGTTAAGAAGCCATACTCTGGCCTAGCATGAATGGTAGAAATTATCGATTGTCGCGATGAAAGCCTCCTGAACCTAGCCGAGCTAGTTGAACAGCTGCTTACTTTCCCAATTATTGAGGCCGAGCCGTCAAAGACTGTTCAGCTCGGAGCATTAATGATCTCCTAATGCGTGATGAAATTTTGAACTTCCTCGGTGAAAACTCTAATATTTTTGCGTGGAAGGCTTCTGATATACCAGGCATCTCCAGGGCTGTAGTTGAGCACAGTCTGGATGTTAACCATAACTTCAAGCCTGTCTAGCAGAAGCGCAGGAACTTCGCGACTGAGTGGAACACCATCATCAACCAGGAGGTTGACAAACTCCTAGCTGCAGGGTTTGTGAGGGAAGTTAAGTACCCAACCTAGCTAGCCAATGTGGTTATGGTTCCGAAGTCCAATGGGAAGTGGAGGATTTGCATAGACTACATTGATCTGAACAAAGCCTGTCCCAAGGACTGCTATCCTTCTCCCAGGATTGACTCCCTTATAGACTCGACTGCAAGCCACAAGATGCTGACCTTCATGGATGCATACTCCGGGTATAACCAGAAAAAGATGAAAGTGGAAGATGAGGAGAAAACTGCAATCCTCACCACTCATGGCAACTACCGCTACACTGCAATGCCCTTTGGCCTCAAGAATGTAGGAGCCACTTACCAGAGGATGGTGAATATAATGTTTCGAAGCTAGATTGGAAGAAACATGAAAGTTTATGTTGATGATATACTAGTCAAGAGTGCAAAAGGCACTAATCATGTGCTAGATTTAAAGGAAACCTTCGATGTTCTATGGCAGAACCTGATGAGGCTAAATCCTACCAAGTATGCATTTGGAGTAACCTCTGGGAAGTTTCGGGCTTCCTATTATCATAAAGGGGAATAGAAGCAAACCCCTCCAAAATCGAGGCCATTCAGAAATGCGCCCACCAAGAAACATTCGTGAAGTTCAGGCTAACAGGGTGCCTAGCCGCACTGAATAGGTTCCTATCCCGAGCTGGAGACAAGTTTCTTCCCTTCTTCAAGCTACTAAAAAGAGAAAAAGGTCAACATCAATTTTGCTGGACAGAGGAATGCGGAGCAACTTTTGAGAAAATCAAAGCCTGCCTGACTAGGCCTCCTCTATTGAGCCTGCCAGAGCCAGGAGAGGTGCTATAACTTTATCTTACTACTTCCTCGGTAGACGTTAGCGTAGTTCTCATAAGAGAAGAGGGAAAGACCCAGAGGCCCATCTACTATGTGAGTCATGCGCTCTTGGAAGCAGAAACACAGTACCCGAGAATTGAAAAGTTTGCATTACCATTGGTTGTGGCAGCTAGGAAGTTGAGGCCTTACTTCCAAGCACACACCATAACTGTACTGATGGATTAGCCACTGAGGAAGTCACTTCACAGCCCTAGCATAGCAGGACATAAAGTGAGCTGGGCTGTCAAGTTAAGTGAGCATAACATTGAATTCCGACCAAGAAGTACAATCAAAGGCCAGGCATTGGTTGATTTCTTGGTAGAATGTACACAGACTGAAGAAGAGGCAGCGGCAAAGGCCGAGCCGAACAGAAAGTGAAAACTCTTTGTTGTGCTACAGAGCCCAGAGGAATTCACGATACAATACTCCCTCAGATTTGTATTCCCCAAAACAAACAATGAAGCAGAACATGAAGCCCTGATAGCGGGAATCAAACTGACAAAAGCTGTAATGACAAATGACTTAGTCACATAGAGTGACTCACACTAATTGTGAACCAAGTTAATGGGCAATATTAGGCCAAAGAAGAAAGAATGGCCAAGTATCTGAAAGAAGCTCGTCGTCTGATTACCTGCTTCAACACGTTCACAATGGTACAAGTTTCGCAGAAGAAAATACAGTGGCAAATGCCCTCTCCAAACTAGCTATAGTAGAACTCAGGGACTGCGCAAGCTCGGTATACTTTGAAGTACTGGACAAACCTACCTATGAGCAAGAAGTGATGTGCAACAATGCAAATTCAGTTGAGCCAAGATGGATGGACCCCATTTATAGACTATTTGCGAGATGGATATCTCCCAGGAGATTAGCAGAAGCAAGAGCAGTTAAAAGGAAAGCAGTCAACTACACCCTTCAAGGTGGAGTACTATACAAAAGGGCAATATCTTGGCCCCTGCTGAAATGCCTACCACCAAACCGAGCTTAAGAGACACTTCGAGAGGTCTATGAAGGAATTTACGGAGGACACATGGGAGGAAGGGCACTGGCCTACAAGGTGTTACGCCAAGGATTTTACTGGCAAAAAATGCAGCAAGATGCAATGAAGTCCATTCGATGATGCTTTAAGTTTAAAGTACACGCCCTAATACCACACGTCCCGGCTACAGAACTTAGCCCCATAATCTACCCGATCCCATTTGCGATGTGGAGAATGGATATCCTAGGACAGTTCAAGAAATGCAAGGGCGGTGTCCAGTTCTTGATTGTCATCATTGATTACTTCACTAAGTGGGTGGAAGCACGTCCCCTAGCAAAGATCATTGAGCAAGGGTAGAAAAGTTCATAAGGGATGACATCATATACCGCTCAATGTCCTAAAAGTACTAGTTATAGACAATAGTCGACAATTTGACAATCGAAAATTCAGGCTCTTCTGCAGTAACTTTAACATTGATTTTCAAAACACTGCAGTAGCACACCCATAATCGAACGGCCAGGCAGAAAAGGCCAACCACATACTTCTGGATGGAATAAAGAAGAGGCTGGACCGGGAGAAGAAGAACTGGGCTGACCATCTACTCAGTTTACTTTGGACATATCGTACATCAGCTCGGACCCCTACAAAGGAGACTCTGTTCCAATTGGCATACGGGACTGAAGCCTTAACCCCTGTAGAGGTGACCCAAGCTTCGTTCCAATCGACAACATTTGAAGCATCACAGAACGAGCTAGGGCTCCAAGCAAACATCGACTTCATAGACGAAGTTCAAGAAGAAGCTCTAGTGCAAATGAAACCTATAAGCAAAAAGTGAGACAGTATCACAACCGAAAGGTTTGGCCATGAGGATTTATAGTAGGCGACTTGGTCCTTAAAAAAGTAGCTGCAGCGGACCTGAGAAGTGAGGGCAAGCTAAGCGCGAACTAGGAAGGCCCTTACATAGTCTTTAAAGTGGTTCGTCCCGGTACTTACCACTTGCAAACCAGGGAGGTACAATCATACCAATAGCATGGAATGTCAAAAATCTCAAAAAAATTTACCAGTAGATCACATTGAAGTCCCGCACGATTGGGTGTTAGCCTTATAGATTTTGTATTCTCAGCACCTTAGTTTTCATACTTCAATTATTCAATTCCATTCATAGAGCGGATTGGACTCTATTTCGAAGCAATGTATTTATCACGAGTGCATGCCATATATCAATAAATGAAGAAACTTCTCTTAAATATCCTGCACAACTAAGGCATTAAATCCGAGCTTCAGCTTGGCAACGTCTAAGATCGAGCTCTAGCTCGGCACTACTAAGACCAAACCCCAGTTTGGCATCTCAAAGACCTTAACGTCTAAGGCATTAAGACCAAGCTCTAGTTCGGCACTACTAAGACCAAACCCCAGTTTGGCATCTCAAAAACCTTAACGTCTAAGGCATTAAGATCAAGCTCTAGCTCAACACTACTAAGACCAAACCCCAATTTGGCATCTCAAAGACAACATCTAAGGTATTAAGACTGAGCTTCAGCTCGGCAACGTCTAATATCGAGCTCCAGCTCAGCACTACTAAGACCAAACCCCAGTTTGGCATCTCCAAGACCTTAACATCTAAGGCATTAAGACCGAGCTTTAGCTAGCCAAAGTCTAAGACCGAGCTCTAGCTCAGCACCACTAAGACCAAACCCCAGTTTGGCATCTCAAGACCTTAACATCTAAAGCATTAATACCGAGCTTCAGCAGACTGAGCTTTAGCTCGACAACGTCTAAGATCGAGCCCCAACTCGACACTACTAAGACCAAACCCAAGTTTGGCACTCCACGACCTTAACATCTAAGGCATTAAGACCAGCTTTAGCTCAACAACGTCTAAGACAGAGCTCCAGCTCGGCACTACTAAGACCAAACCTAAGTTTCGCACCCTAAGACCTTGACATCCTAAGGCATAAAGACCGAGCTTTAGCTCAGCAGCATCTAAGATCGAGCTTCAGCTCGGCACTACTAAGACCAAACCTAAGATTGGCACCTTAAGACCTTAACATAAAGCATTAAGATCGAGCCCCCAGCTTGGCACCACCAAAGGCCGAGCTTCAGCGTGGTGTCATTACGATCCAAGTCTAGGCATAACGCTTCAGAAGATTAAGATGCATAAGACAAATCCAAGCTCTTGGTAGATAATGAAACTACACTTATAGGGGAATGGAAGAGGCACAACGAATGAAGAAAAAAGTATCTTTCATTAATAAAAGAGGGAAAAAACCTCAAAATTACACTACTCCCAAAGGAGACATTTATATAAAAAAAAAAGAAAAAATTGCATCACTCTCGCAAAAAGGAGAAAGTGAAGGAAAAGGAGAAAACAATATCAGTATTACGAAGATTGGGGGGCTGGCTCAAGAAGGAGAGAGATGGTTCATTTGACTGCTTTTGGTTCGGTTTGAGTCACCTCTTCACCGACCTCAGCTTAGCCAACGAGTTGCATTGAAAGAGTTGGGGTAGGAGCACACTGCTGATATTCTGACAGATCGTAGTCTGGCGTCTTACCTAGGACAAACTAAATGGCATCTTCCGAGT
Organism: Macadamia tetraphylla; assembly: GCA_022985045.1. Classification (NCBI taxonomy): domain Eukaryota; kingdom Viridiplantae; phylum Streptophyta; class Magnoliopsida; order Proteales; family Proteaceae; genus Macadamia; species Macadamia tetraphylla. The sequence goes on along the minus strand of CM040974.1, from coordinate 25,138,813 downwards.
CGGCCTAGAATGAAGCGACATTGACGTCAACTAACCACTTCTGATCAACTTCAGAGTTCAGCCACCTCTCAGCAGGAGCCTCATCATTCGACGTCAGCTCGGCCTGATGCTTCTCTTCCAACTCAGCACTACGAGCTGTAAGTTCAACCTCTTTCTTCTTGTTGGCCTCCTGAGCCTCAGCTAGCTCACTCTGGAGCGTGTCCTTCTCCTTGACTAGGTTGTTGTCGGTCCTGAGTTGTTTAGCAACTTCAAGCTCCAGCTCGCCAGCTCTCTTCTTGATATCTCTTGCCCTTTGCTCCTTAGAACGGGCCCTTTTCTTTTCATTCTCCAGCTGACCCATAGCTATCTGGAGATCCCCAAGGAGACGCTTCACCTCATCGTTAGCCTTAGCACGACCAACGGCCATGTTCTAGAATTGTTGAGCAGCCTCAACCTCAAAAGCAAAACTCTGCAAGGACCCACGGAGTAATAAGTACTCGAAACATCAAGTAAACACGAAAGAGAGAGAAGCAGGGAATACTTACGTCGCCCATCCATATGTAGATCTGATCCGCGAAGTTGATGTCGATAACTTCTTCACGGGCAATGTCCCTCTTGGGACGGCTTCGGTGACACCAAACTTGAGTAGTTATGGAGTCCAGCACGGTGCCATTCTCCATCAGGTCCACCCAAGGATCTGCGTGCCTCCCTATCTGGGCCACTTTGGGAGGGTTTCCGTGTTACGCATCATCCATGGGTGAATGCCTCCTCTTTGGCCATCCAGGCCTACTGCAGTCTAGTCTAGTGTGCCGGTCTACCCCGACACCTTCTCTCCAAAGCCCACTGGCTCCTTGCCCTTGAGAGAGCCCGGAGTCCCATGCCGAGCTGAGTATTGAACGACCGGGGGCATCTCATTCCCTGGATTGCCCCCAATAGTAATTGGCGAGGTCTTATTACCCGTGCCAGGGGAGGAGTGACCTTAGCACCAAGGTTAGGGCTCGATGCGGCCTGGCCCTTGTCGATAGTCTTCTTGGCGGCCTACTCGGCTGCTTCCTTCTTCCTCACCCCTACTGCCACCACGGCAATGGATTTGTTGTCAACCTTTACGTTCACCACTGCAAAACAAAGATAAGCCGACCTAAGTTAGCATTAAACCTGAGTTGAATTTGAAAGAGAACCAAGATGAATTAGTAGGAACCGGACTCAATCGAACCCTCACCAGGGACTTCACTCAGCTCCCACTTTCAGAGGAAGTCTTCGTCCTATAGCATCCGAACATCTACAGCCTCCCCACCCAAACACATTTGATATGTTTGGAGATCGATCGGGGAGAGCTTAGGAGCTTGATTCAGCACTGAGAGTGTGGGCCTCACCCAACTACTCTTGAAGGGGTTCCCCTCTATTGCCACATAGAAGTACCTCTCCTTCCACTTCTTCACTGAAGAAGGCATATTGATGAACATCTTCAAATCGCTGCAGGGACCGTCCCTGTCCCTCTTGTGAAGTAGTACCACCCCGAGGTGTGCCTCTTCACCAAGAACATCTTTCGAAAGACGTCAAGCCAAGAATAGTGCGCTAGGAGTTCGGTGTAAGCTGGCTTGGGGCAAGGAACTAGTGCTCTAGGACCGAGCTGACCAGCTCGGGCACAGGGATCCTAAGGCCGCTCTGGAAAGCCATGTCATAGAGGGCCACCTCATCCCCAGAGGCATCTATGCGTTCATTTTTGTCTAGGACGCGCATCACCATGTAATCAGGGATGTTATACCGACCCCGGATCATATCTAGAACTTTGAAAGTGAGGATGCTCGGAGTGTTGACCGCAGTTTTCTTTTCTCCCAAGGATGAAGTAGAGCCTTCCCCCTCAGACTCTGTTAGGCCTTCCTTAGGGACTTCAGTGCTCGATGGACTACCACCGAAGTGCCCGCTGATGTGGCACTCGGGGGCTGAGCTAGAACAGCAGGCAGGATCACCCTGGCGAGAGCAGTCTCGAGCGAGACCACCTCCACGACTCGATGACGGCTGCTACCCAAGCCAGAGCTGCCACCAAAACCTGAGCTGTCATTAGAGCCCGGACCGCTGGAAGTGTCACCACTGGAGGATGAAGGATCGGGAATTGGACACCCAGGCCTCACGGTCATCAAAGGGGGTCTGGTTGGGCGAATCAGGGTCATGCATGAACACCATATCAGGATCACCGGGACTAACACTAGGAAACATGGAGGGCTAAGCAGAAGAAGAATGGTGAGTCACAACCATAGTGTGATTTTACTTACTTCTTGTAGGATGAGCTCGAATGTGACGCGTTGGAAAGGACGAGATGATGAGGATGAGCAAGTAAGAGAACCTTGTTCACGACACTGGGCTGCTCTGAGACTTTATAGATGTCCGCGCTGAGGCTAGGAGTGAGCTAAACTGACTTTAACACAAGAAAAAATGACAAGTCTTTTGGAAAAAATGTATCCTATTTATAGGAGAAGGCGATGGAGAATGGACGGCTGGATTTGGCTGAGATCAATAGTGAACCAAAGTAGCCTCTTCGCCTGCCGAGGTGAAATTGCGACACCATGACACATGGCAGAACTAGCGTGTTTCACGCTGAATGAATTGAGAATGATCATGAAAGTCAACCGCTTTTAATGCTCTAGCTGTCCGAACTTAACTACTAGAGTGGGGGCTGATGATGAAGGTAAATCTCCCTGACCACAGCATGGCCAAGGAGCGTTTGAACTAATGCTACACTGCCACTCCAGCCCTTATCAGGCTGAGCTGCCACCTCGGCCCCTCATCAGGCCGAGCTACCACCTCGGTATCTCATCAGGCCGAGCTGCCACCTCAGCCCTCATTAGTCTGAGCTGCCACCTTGGCCCTCACCAGCCTGAGCTGCCACCTCAGCCTCCATCAGCCTGACCTACCACCTCGGCCTTCATCAGGCACTTGCCACCTCGGCCTCTCCTCTGGCCAAGCTACCACCTCGGCCTTGCATCATCAGGCAGGGCTCCCAAAAACATGCTCTAATCCACTCCTACATTCAAGGAATGTAATCCTTAAACACGAGGACAGAACTTTATCCACTATATGACTTGCACTTCCGAGATACGACGGGAATATTCCCCTAGTATACCCTAGGATCTGGAATATTCCTAGCATCAGAGAGTCATTCCTCTCAAGGACTCCATGCCCAGTAGGACTCTCCACAGACTTCTCCCTTTCCACTCCATCAGTACAGCCTATAAATACCAAGGTAAGCCTCCATTGTGGCGATCGATCACTTCTTTTGATTGAAAACTCTCTTGATTATCTATTGTGGAAATGTTTGACTTAGGCATTAGAGATTCTCTCGTCAGGTTAGCCCTACTCTCCCCTATCTTCTCTTCTGTGCAGATCGATTGAAGCATCAGGAGCTGCAAGGAGGATCGACTAGTCAATTTTTACCACATCAATACCATTATTGTAAAATCTCTCCAAAGAATTTAAACCTAGATCAATAGTAAGAACTTTAAAATTGAAATGTGTTGCATGATTTTAGTAATCATAATCTGATTGGGTGAATCACCTTATTCAAATCAGAATCCGCACTCGTTCCTGATACTAGTTGATTTTTTGAAAACCTCTTTTGAATTGGTGGTGAATTATATTTAATTTAGTAAGGTCACCCCAGTTTATTGAATCATAAACCCCAAAAATCATTGAAGCAAATGTTTTCAAAAATCATCTCAATTCCAATTTCTAGGTTTTAATTGATTATTAATCAATTCTGACTAATTATACAATCAGAATTAGGGGAAATCAATTTGTTATAGCAAACACTAACAAATTCGAAAATAAACAAACACAGATCCACACAACACACAAACATTTAAGGAGGTTCACACATCGATGTGATGCACTACGTCCTCAGGCAAAGAAGATGTTTCACTATGTAGAACAGACATTACACTCAAATAGCGGCGAAAAACGCTATGAAACCCTAGCTCAAAAAATCCCCTAAATTACAACTGCTTGCTCAACAAGATAATAGTACATTATATATTCCTCCAAGTTGCGGGTCACTTCCATCACAGGTCTCAGGAAAAAAAATCCCATTTGAGTTGCTACCAAAATATGTTAAAGCAGGTCATTCTTTAAAACAGGTCAAGAATTCGAGACAAGCTTAACATAATCCCATATCAAATTATATATACTTAAACCATGCTTTGCACCTCTCTCTCTCTCTCTCTCTCTCTCTCTCTCTCTCTCTCTCTCTCTCTCTCTCTGTGTTGGGGAGAGGAGAAGGAGGCTATGCTTGGAAGTATCTAAAGTCTTAATGCAATATCAGTAAAAAACTATAATGACCAAACAGAGTAATAAAACTACTATCACATTACATTGTAAATTAATAATCACTATATTTATGAAGTACTGCAATTTATGGACCTTAAAATTTGAGTATGACTCGTAAAACAATGACAATTCGAAGCTTGGCTCTGGGTACATGCCCCTATGAAGTTCACTATTATAGAGGTATGTAGTTCAGAAGAGCTCAAACTTATCTTAACTGAGTTTGGGCCTTGGAGCTTGGGATAGAATATTACAAAAAAAAATTGTACTTACGTTTGGTTCCAGACCAGCTCGCATCATGTGAGCATCACCACATCATTGTATATGCCCGTAAGAGTAGAAGTCACACGCATGCAGATTGTAGTGGGAGGACACGCCTAGCTAAGGAATCTAGACTTATAGTGAAGTATAAGGTACAAGATCAAATAAGCCCATGTTTAGCCATTGACATGGAAGCCAACTGGGCCTTTGATGTATTTTGTGAGAACTTAGAATGCCAAGCTGGATTCTAGGCCATCAACAGTGTTTAGAAAAACAATGAAGAAATTTTCTTCATTTTTTTCTAAGGACAGTTTCCCTCCATCCACGGGTGAGAATCCATTAAATGAGTCAGTGAATCTTCATGGAAATGAAGTGGGAATCCACTTCAAGAACGCTACTGCATGCATTGACACCTGTTATGCACATGGCAGATTAATTGGTAACTCCTCGCTATTCACAATTTCAAATATTCTAAAGAATAATATGATTAATATTAATTAATTTGAGTCAAACTAGGTCCTAAGTCAATTTCTTCTTGGGTCGCCTACTTGGGGAAATCATAGATCCACTAGGATTAGGAAGCCGAGCTGGCCAATTCTTTATGAAATTAGAGGGTTTTAGCCACAAGCAAACTAGGGTTTCTAACCTAATCTCAAGAGCATTCTCTTTCTCTCCCTAATCTTTTCTCTCTCAATCATGAAAGTGTGTGTCTCCAAGGATCTCTATTGCAATATTTAGATTTAAAGGGTGGATCATTGCCTAACGAACCGCAATCCTTTGTTCATCGTTATCCGTGCGAATCGACGCATACCATAATCAAATCCATTTTGTTGCGTGAAAAGTTACATCAAGGTAATCCCCCGTACCCATTCCTCTGTTTGTCTTTCTTTATTTACATTGGTATTAGAGCCAAAGGTTGACTTACTTACATTGCGCTTCGTGGCTCTAAGTCACGCATAGCTTGTGTTTCACCGGTTGCCAAATTAAAAATAAAACAAAGAAATCCTTGCAACTGATCTTTCCATGAAACCAAGTTCTTGATTTTTCCACTGAACCCAAGTTTTTGACACGGCTATAAGGGTTAGTTAATAATTTGATATAAATATAATTTTTTTTTGGGCGAGTAGTAGCAGGACGTATGTATTGCAATCTTATTTTCACTTTCTTTTAATATTAACCGTCCATTTAAGTTTAGATTAATCTAAACCATCTATTAGTTTTTTATATTGTAACTGATTCCTAGTTTTTAGGGTGGAAAGATGACGGACGTGGTTACTTAACTTGTCCAACATTTTTTTATATAAATAAATAAATAAAAAATAAAAATCCAATATAAGCGGACTCGTCCTTCGATTTTGTTAGAAAATCTCAATTCTTTCTCTCTCTCTCTCCTTGCTTTTTCTTCAACGTTGTTCCTTCTTTCTACAGCCGCCAACATCATCATCTCTCTCTCTCTCTCTCAAAATAGGATGAGATAAGAAAAAAATCAACAAAACTATTTTCAGGCACTGAGCATATGAGAGACTTGGCCACACATATCCAAATATCATGTTTACATATTAATCATCAGGGAAGGGATTTGGACAGTAAAGTTTGCATATATGGCAAAAGACAAATTTAAATTTATAAAGTAAACAAAGCTGTTGAATATCTAGGATTTTATTATTACTTATTGGGCAGATATTATTAACCTATGAGAATTTACCATTGATGCAAATCTTCACTGAAATTGGTAAACAAAATTTCAACTAGACTGGAAAGCGGTGAAAAAGGAAGAAGAAAGAAGGAACAACTGTTTGAGATTTTAAATGTAACCGCAAGCGTACGGATCAATGTAGCTACAGATCGAACACAGGGAGAGCAGTCACTTTATTTTTTTATTTCTTTTAATAATGCAAAAGTGAATCGATTAATGGTTGTGATCTAATTCTAATTACCATCCTAAACATATGTATCTAAAATAACTTCCTAACCATTCGTCATCTAATAATTTTAAGACACAAGCCACGAAATTAAAATTAAATAAATAAATAACCAAAAATAAACAACCCACGTAATTTAAAAAAATAATAATAATAATAAATGAAGAAAAAAATGCAGAAATAAAAATAAAGTAAAAGAAAGGGGGGAAAGTTAGAGAGAGACTCACATGCAGGTTTCTCTACTTAGCCAGAGAGATGCATCATAATATGAGCTTTCCTACTTGACCAGAGAGTCACTCTTACAAGGGTTACTCTACTTGGCTTTAGGGAAAAGGAGACAATTAAAATAAAAGCAATAAATTGATGGTTCTATGGCTAGGAGAGGCAAAGCCAACACATACACTAGCCATGAACCTTGGGAAAAGGATAGCAATAATGTAACATGAAATTAAAATCCTAAATAAAGAAAGAAAGGGTAGTCGAGAAGAGGGAATGAGAGGGAGGGAAAACTCGAGGAGTCTACTTATATGAACTTCAACCCTTGAACGAAAACTTGATCGATTTGAGATACTACCGATTACTAAAACCAGATCTAGAATAAACCAAATCTGAAATTTCTAGTACTAGAAAACAAATCTGAAAAAAAAAAATTTGAACTTGAAAGACATTTTTCATAACTTGTTCTTGTCACCTAGAACTAAGCCTAGAACTAGAACTTGAAAATTATAACTTCAGTTACTTAAATAATACAAATAAAAGACTGAATCAAAAATAAAAGTGCTTACATTAATTGAATAAAAGAACTTACAAAAGTGTTTAAAGCATAAACCTAGAACTACAGATAGAGAAAGAGATAGAGCAACAAAAAAAAAAAAAAAAACCTAGAAGAAGAATGAATTAGAGAGGAAGAGAGGGAAAATTTTTTAGAGTTTTGTGGACTCCCTTTTATAGGGAATAGGAGAGAGGGAAGGACGTCCAAGGGTGGATCCCCTTGGACAATTTTGTGGTAAGGTGGAGGAGAGAGAAGAGAGAAAACGTGTGGAGAGATCTCCCATGATTTTCTTGCCTTTTTTTCCCTATTTTTTTTCTTTTTTCTATTTTTCTCTCTCTTCTTGCACAAGAAACCCCCCTTGGCCGATTTTCCTTGCTTGGATTTGGACAATATTCTATTTTAAATGGGAAATTCCATCCATGCCCTTGTCTTTTCTTTTCTTTTCTTTTCTTTTTCTTCTTTCCTATTTTTTGTCCTTATTTTCTCTATCTTCTTCAAACTTGCGTACAACTATCTTGGCCGACCTCCTTTGAGTGATGAGTAGGAGAGAGAAAATTTTCTAAAAAAAACCTCAATAAAATAGTAGCTAAGAGGTTCGAACTTGAGACCTCCTAATAAGGAAGAGATTTTGCACACCACAACTTACCAACTACGCTAGGTAGTTGTTGTTACCAAAAACGAATCTTCAATCACTTAAGGATGTGGCCCATTGATCCTTGTTGGCATTTGGAATATTCTTTATACCCTTGGGACAAGCTGCAAGCGGGTTGGTTCTGCATCTTGGTTACTCGATCCATTATTCTTTTTCTTGCCGAAAAGAATAATCACTTGTCTGATTGACTAAGCGAATGTGTACTTTTAATTGAACACGTCCATCTTGCTCGAATTTTGTCCTCTTAGCAACCATGAAAAGAAATAGGATCTCTTCGTGTAAAATTGGAGATATAGCGCCTAATAGTCCTTAAGGCATTGAAAGTATAAAACACGCAAAAAGAGTAAAACCCAGGTAGCTCCATTCTAAATATGTAAAATGCATGATTTACTACCTAGATTTCACACATAAACGTGTTCATCAGAATTCCCCCACACTTAGACTTTGCTGGTCCTCAAACAAAACAAAACAAAAAAGAATAAAAAAAAAAAAACTAACTCACTTTTGTAGGAATCACGGTTGCACTTAGCATGTGCAACAAGCCTTTAAACCCCTAAGTTACCCTAGTGGATGAGTTGTGTCTATGGGTGTTTGAGTGAATATACACCCAAAATTCAGAATAAATAAATCCCAACCTTGGCTAAAGGTAAGGCTAATATCGATCTAGAGCAAAGATAATTTTTCTTACAAGGGACCCCCACACTTGAACTTTTATTACCCTTGATCAATTCCAGGCACTAGCATATTTCTTAATTTGGAACTCACCTCGTCTCTTCCAAAACATCCTTATCTTAAGGCAAAACCACTTGTGAAGAAATAGGGAACCAATGACTAAAGGCGTTGGAGTGTTTTGACAAAACATATTCCTAAGCATTAATGACATTTGCACATTTTTTCTTCTTTTTTTTTTTGCTTAAACTCTATTCTACTCCACTACTTTTGGCCTGAATGACAAGGTGGAGCAAACACTAGGCACCCAAGTTACTATGTAGCTTCACTTTTCGCATATGCCCACAAAGACAGTGATGCTAGAGTTCCTTCAGAAGTTTCCTCCCAAGGAATTTTGATCAAGACACCATGCTTCTGAGGCAATGCCTGTCTAATTCAAGGAATCAACTCTTATTCTTCTTTATACCACATTTCACATTTCATTTAAAATTGTGCATTGTCAACCCATGCCAAATTAAAAAGAAGGTCTTAACTCCAAATCAAAAGTACAAGGAACCATCAGACTTACATATGGTCCAACACCATAAAACAGGGGTCTCTTATTTTTCAAAAGAAAGTTCCATCTCAAGACACAGGCTTGTTTCTTTCTTCTCAACAGGGTTTTTATACGTTCAAAATGGGTACCTTAGTCAAAAATTTTATTTTCATACATCAAGCAACCGAATGGTATGATCATTAGCCAAAAGCCAAAGTAGGACTTCATCCTTTAGCAGGCTCAAAAAAAAAAATAAAAAAAAATAAAAAAAAAATAAAACAAAGTGGAAAAAAAAACAGAAACTGGTTTCCCTCCCCCACACTTAAGTCATGCAATGTCCTCAATGCATGGAAAGAATTAAAAACGAAGACAATGCAAGGGGGTCATACCTGATTAAAAATTAGTCATCAGTGTAAAGAGGTTCATGGAGATCCATGACCTCTTCACTACCAGTATTAGGAAACTCAAGGAATGGCTTCAAATGCTGACCATTAACCTTCGAAATTACCCTTGTTCCTGGATTCAAAATCTCCACAACCCCATGGGGATATACATTATGGACAATAAATAGGTCATCCCATCGGGATCTAAGCCTACCAGGAAAAAGATGCAATCGAGAGTTGTACAATAAGACCTTATCACCAATTATAAAAGATTTACGCAGAATGTGTTTATCACGGAAAGCTTTGGTCTTTTCCTTGTAAATCCTAGAACTTTAATAGGCTTCATTCTTAAGTTCCTCCAACTCAGATAGGGGAGCCTACGATGAATTCCCGCATCGAGGCAAATCAAAGTTGAGCTTCTTGATGGCCCAAAGGCCTTATTCTCCAACTCAGCGGTAAGTGACAAGCTTTCCATACACCAAGCGGTAGGAGGCCGAAGATCGGTCTTGAATGCAGTCGATGGGCCCACAAGGCATCAATGAGCCTAAGGGACCAATCCTTACGTTGGGATTAACGTTTTCTCAAGATTTGTTTGATCGCCTATTAGATACCTCCACTTGGCCACTAGTTTGGGGGTGATAAGGGTAGATAACTTATGGGTGATCCATACTTTTTCATTAGGGCCTCAAAAGGCCGATTACAAAAATGAGTATCCCTATCACTAATTATTGCAAGTGATACACCAAAGCAAGAAAAAATGTTCTCTTTGAGAAACTGGACCACCATTTTGTGGTCATTAGTTTTATAAGGTATGGCCTCTATCCATTTAGAAACATAATCAACGGCCAAAAGTATGTACAAATTACTAAAGGAATTAGGGAATGGTCCCATAAAATCGATGCCCCAAACATCAAAGATCTCAACTACCAAAATAGGGTTGAGGGGCATCATATTCCTCTGATTGATACGGCCAAAAGACTGGCAGGCAGGACAAGCCTTGCAAAAATCAAAAGCATCTCTAAAAAAAGTGGGTTAATAAAATCCGCATTGGAGAACCTTTGCAGCAATTTTCTTAGGTCCAAAGTGTCCACCACGTGCATGATCATGATAAAAAGAGATAACAGAACGTTGCTCATGATCAGGAACACATCGTCGGATAATCTGATCCGGACATATCTTAAACAAATAAGGATCATCCCAGAAAAAGTGCTTAACTTGGGAATGAAATCTATACTTTTCTTGGGTGGACCGGTGATCAGAGTCACACAGAAACTAAGAAGTTGAAAATGTCAAAAACCATGGTTCCTTGGACCGCAAATAAGCATTCATCTGGAAAGTTTCGTTGATTGGAGAATTGGCAGTCAAGGAATTGGGAAGCGGGAATAAATGAGTGCAACTAGGTTTTCAACTCCTTTTTATCCCTAATTTCTAAATCAAACTCTTGAAAAAATAAAACCCACCTAATGAGGCGGGCTTTGGCATCCTTCTTCTGAACTAAGTATCTGAGAGCAGAATGATCAGTATACACCACCACATGTGAACCAACTAAGTAAGATCGAAACTTTTCTAGTGCAAACACAACCGCTAAAAATTCTTTTTCAGTGGTTGTATAATTGAGTTGTGCATCATTTAAGGTCCTACTAGCATAATAAATGACAGTGGGCAACTTATTAATCCTTTGACCCAAAACCGCCCCTATGGAAAAATCTGAAGCATCACACATCAGTTCAAAAGGTTCAGTCCAAACAGGTGGTTGAACAACAGGTGCATTGGTCAACTCCTTCTTAAGTTGTTTGAAGGATTCTAGGCACTCTTTAGAAAACTCAAAAGTTTGATCTTTGACAAGTAATGAAGTGAGAGGTCGGGCTAACTGACTAAAGTTCTTAATAAACCTTCTATAGAAGCCCGCATGCCCTAGAAAAGATCGGACATCCTTAACAGATTGAGGAGGTGGTAAATTATCAATTAAATCTACTTTGGCTCTATCTACCTTAATTCCCTCCTTGGATATTACATGGCCTAAAACAATACCAGATTTAACCATGAAATGGCATTTCTCCCAATTCAAAATCAAATTCTTAGATATGCACCTTTTCAAAACTAGAGAAAGATGATGAAGACATTCAGAATAGGAATTCCCATGAATTGAAAAGTCATCCATAAATACTTCTAAGAATGTTTTGACCATGTCAGAAAATATGCTCATCATGCATCATTGGAACGTAGCAGGGGCATTACAAAGCCCAAAAGGCATACGCCTGTAAACAAATGCTCCATATAAGCATGTAAAAGTGGTCTTATGTTGGTCCTCTAAAGCAATTGGGATCTGGTTATAGCCGGAATATCCATCAAGAAAACAATAGTATTCATGTCCAGCTAACTTCTCTAACATCTAGTCAATGAATGGCAATGGGAAGTGGTCCTTCCAGGTTGCCACATTAAGTTTCCTGTAGTCTATGCACACTCTCCACCCAGATTGGACACGGGTTGGAATTAGTTCATTATTGGCATTGGGAACTACAGTCACACCAAACTTCTTAGGCACTACGTGAACTGGGCTTACCCATTGGCTATCAGAAATAGGATAAATTATTCCATGATTCAAGTACTTTAGGATATCTTTCTTAATAGCTTTCATCATCACTGGGTTTGCTCTTCTTTGGGGTTCCGTGGGTGGTTTGGAATCCTCCATAAGATGTATATGTTGTTGCACGATAGAAGGGCTTATACCCTTGATATCAGCCATGGTCCAACCTAGGGCTTCCTTATTATCTTTTAACACTTTAAGTAACTCCTCCTCCTGGCTAGAAGTCAAATTTGAAAAAATTATTACGGGAAAGTGCAGGCAAGCCCTAAGCATACCTCAAATTAGATGGCAACTCCTTAAGATCTAGCTAGGGGCTCAACTATGGAAGGTTTGGGAATGGAATTGGAAAAGGGGGCCTAAGGGCTCCACGTGTGTGAAGACTCAAGACTTGAAAAAAATTTTCACTATCATTATCCAACTCATCCATACACTCTTGGAATTCTAAATCAAAATTAATATCAAAGTTGGTAATTAAATC
>CM040974.1:25090164-25120097 GCA_022985045.1 Macadamia tetraphylla | reverse complement strand
TAACTCCGCAAAGCCCCCAGAAACATAAAATATGATCTAATTTTCATAAGATCCACCCAAACAATCCTAATAGCAAATTTTTGCGAGTTCTGGGCGGACATACATCAACTTACTGTTTCCATCTCATCCAAACAAGATAAGGTAACTCAACAAGCTAAAATCAATAGAAGAGAAGGGAAGAAAACGAGCAAAAAAATAAATAAGAGAGAGAGAAGCAGAAGAAGGAACTGACCTCGCCAGTGTGACCGAAGCAGCTGTTGAGGTAATTCTCGTCCATCCAGTAATGAAGATCACCAACCCAGATCGTCTTATTCTCTTCCGTAGATCCCTGCTGCTGCTGTTGTTGTGGCGTAGGTTGCTGTTGGTGATGGTAAGGCATATAGTGTTGCGGGTAGGGCGGCGGCATCATCTGGTGTTGCATCACCATCGTCGCCGCCGGATACTGCATCGCCATCCACTGTTGCTGCTGGTGATACTGTGGTGGCTGTTTCTGCTGCGGATTAGCCTCGTTACTTGATTGCATCATCTCGTTTAGCCTCTTAGATTTCCCTCTCTTCTCCAAAACTCACAGATTTCTTAGTTCTTCCACAGAGAACTAGAGAGTTGATCGAGAAACTAGGGCAGAAATCGTCGACATCAAAATACGGAAAAAGAGAGGCAGATAGCCTGTTCTGATGGGGAGCAGAACCAGGGTTGGCAAGAGGACTTGACATTCGTGTACAAAGAGGATTAATAGGACGCTGAGGTCGCCCTCGAATGATTGGAGATTCTCTCTCAACGGATAGATTGAAATACTGAATTATCAGACGTTCGATTGGAGAGATCCGACTCATTATTACGATTTTGCATTTTGTTGTTTCACTCGTCATCACTCACTTTACTTGGAGAGGAATTAAAAGGAAGAGTAAGTGCAATTTTCAAACTTAAGAAAGACTATTTTTGTAATCAAATAATTATATCATTAACTCTAAATTATTCTATATTTAATTATTAAATTTTACTTAGTAATAGGTTGAAGGTTCTTATGAAGCACAAAGAGGTTTATTGGGCCCAAAGATCTCGGGTCAAATGATTGACCGTGGGAGATAGGAACATTACCTTCTTTCATACTGCCCCCTCTAAGAGAAGGCATTTTAGTAGGATCATTAAACTGAAAGATTATTCCGAGGCTTGGTTGTCCAATCTAGTAGAATTGAATGACCCATAAACTCCACTACTTTTAGTCATTAGGCTCTTCTTCTAAGCCCTTCCACATTGAATCTTTCCTCCAAGACTTTTCGGTTCGTGTTTCTTCAAACCAGAACTTTACTTTCCAAGTCCTTCTCTCTTTGAGGAGATAGAACAAGTTGATTTCCAAATTGGGCCCTATAAGGCTTTGAGTATCAATGGCTTACTAGGTCAGTTTTTCGAAGCCCATTGGCCCATAATAGGAAACGATGTCATTATAGTTGTTCAGCGTTTCTTCTATGATGGTTTCATGCTTCAAGATTTCAATAAATTAGTCATTGTCCCAAGGCTGCATTTGGTTGCAAGGAAATTGGGAGGAAGGAAGGAAGGAAGGAGGAAATTTATTTTCCTTGTTTGGTCTCGGGTCAAATGGTTGACCGTGGGAGATAGGAACATTACCTTCTTTCATACTGCCCCCTCTAAGAGAAGGCATTTTAGTAGGATCATTAGACTGAAAGATTATTCCAAGGCTTGGTTGTCCAATCTAGTAGAATTGAATGACCCATAAACTCCACTACTTTTAGTCATTAGGCTCTTCTTCTAAGCCCTTCCACATTGAATCTTTCCTCCAAGACTTTTCGGTTCGTGTTTCTTCAAACCAGAACCTTACTTTCCAAGTCCTTCTCTCTTTGAGGAGATAAAACAGGTTGATTTCCAAATTGGGCCCTATAAGGCTTTGAGTATCAATGGCTTACTAGGTCAGTTTTTCGAAGCCCATTGGCCCATAACGAAGCCCATTGGCCCATAATAGGAAACGATGTCATTATAGTTGTTCAGCGTTTCTTCTATAATGGTTTCATGCTTCAAGATTTCAATAAATTAGTCATTGTCCCAAGGCTGCATTTGGTTGCAAGGAAATTGGGAGGAAGGGAAGGGAAGGGAAGGGGAGGAAATTTATTTTCCCTTGTTTGGTTGCGACCAAAGTCAAGTGAAATTAATTTACTAGGGTTGTTTGATTGGATGTAAAATATATGTAAAATTTCAAAAAAAACTTATAATCCAATCAAACGTGGTAAATTGTACACATTTACACCCCTTTATTCTTTGGTAATTAATCTACACTAGATCCATAACTGATGCAATCTCCCTCATGGGATTGCCCGAATACAAGAATTGAGAGAGTACTTGACTTTGTAGATAAAACAAATTTCAAACCTTCAACCAGTAATTTGAGGATAAATGTCTGCTTTGATATCGGTTTGAGATGATTCAAATTGAAAATTAAAATAAAAGTGGGGCTACAACTTTCGTGAGATAGGAATTAATAAGATTTGGGGTGAAAAATGACTTAAAATTAAGGGTTGTTAAGTTACAAGACTTATACAGTTCGAATATGGAAATGTTAATTGTTTCAAAAATTCAACTCTTCTAGGTTGAATCTTTGAGAGGGTGTGATTCAACTCTTCAAGGTTGAATGACTAGCTTTTAGGCTGATTGAAAGCCTAATCTCTTCATGAATGGGTAAAACACAACTTGGTTTCATAAAATGAACTCTTAAAGGTTCACAATGAGCTTTGAGCAACTTTGAAAATTTCTTTGATTCAATTGTTTTGTGTCTTTAGAACTCAAGATTCGTCATCTTTATATAGGACTACAACCTTTAAATTAGGAGACTACAACCATATTTTATACTTTCAAGTTCTGACATAGACCAATCATAAAATATATAAAAAAAATAAAAATCAATAGAAAATCTAAAAATAGAAAAAGTAGTTGAGGTCTTCTATTTGTTAAAATCTCTCATGCCTTGATGCAAGAGTTGAGCTTTCTAATACCTTGTTGCAAACTTCAAGTTTATATTTTTCAATACTAGCTCAAATGTCAAAATTGAGCTCACAAGTTGAGGAGTCAAAGGAGTTAAGGTGAAAATCCACAAAGGATGTGAAGAGTTTAAACCTTAAGAGCTCCACGATATCTCAACCGTCAATTACATTTGAGTTTCTATGGTTGAGATTAGACATTTATATTGCATGATAAAGACTAAGAAATATTAATCAAGGGTTTTCTTGCATCATAGATCAAACCTACATGCATGGGCTACTTCAAGTGTTGACTGGGTATGAATCATTCTCCCATCCTTTAAAAGAATTTGTCCTCGAATTCTTATTCCACCAAAAAATAAGTGTTGATGCTCACTTTTGAGTCGCTAATAGTTTTAGCAAACGTGAGACCAAAAGATGGTGAAAACATTGTTAAGAAATGATCAATTATGCTTTATAGGTGTTAGACCTATGATGTGGATAGTCTTCGTTCCATGCACAAATAAATTTGAGAAATTTGTTACTCATATTTCCAAAGATGAATTTGACTGACAATAGTGGCATAGGAACATGCCTCGCAACTTTAAGCGATGAAGGTGGGAGGTGGAGGATGGGGTTCCCTTCAAATGTGTATTGAGAAATATTATCAATAATCTTGTGACTTACCTCAGTTTCAAAATCAAAAGTTGATTCAAACAAGTTGACGTCACCATATTCATAAGGTTCTTATATTGGATATTCATCGAACATCGACGGTGTACATAGATCAATACATGTCATGGGGGTGTAAGAAAGACAATCCTCTAAATCTAATCGTATTTCACAAAATGGTCAAATGTCATTTTACACTTCGAACGAAATTCTGATTTGTCATTGATACTCCTCGTATGAACAAGTCTTTGATTCTTTAAAATGATGAAAATCAATTTTTAAATGTTTTCTTAATTAGATGTTCAAACGACATAAAATTTTCTTCAATTGTTCAATCTGAAGAATCAAACCAATTGATGCTAAAATTGTAACATCTCGACCTCAATTGCTAATTTAGTAATATGTTGTTGATGTTGAAAATTTTCATCTCTACCCCTTATTTAATTTAAAGGCATGACTCTCTCCTCCAAAGCTCTGATACTAAATGATACAATCTCCTTCATGATATTACCCGAATACAAGGATCGGGAAAGGACTTGACTTTGTAGATAAAATAAATTTCGGACAGAATGACCTTAGGTCAGTAATTTAGAGATAACTCTCTACTCCGATATCGGTTTGGGGTGATTTAAACTGAGAATTAAATATAAGAGGTGGGGCTACAACCTTCATGAGATAAGACTTGTTGATATTCTTTATGAAAAATGGCTTAAAATGGCTACCAATTTACAAGACTTACATAGTCTGAATCTGAAAAATGCTAATTGCTTAAAAAATTCAACTTTTATAGGTTGGATCTTTGAGAGGGTGTAATTTAACTCTTCAAAGTTGAAGGCTCAGTTCTTCTAAGATGATTGAAAACCCAAATTCTTCAAAGATGGGTAAAACACAACTTGATTTTATAAGAGGAACTCTTCAAGGTTCACAAGGAGCTTGAAGCAACTTTAAAAATTTATTTGATTCAATTGTGAACTCTTCAAGGTTCGCAAGGAGTTTGAATCTACTACTTATTGGTTTGGGTGGTCCCAGCATCTTTCAGCTTTCGAATCATGTCCTTGATCACCCTAAGGTGTTCAGGCATAGTGAGTTTGAATCTGCTGCTATCAGTAAGGGTGGTTCTAGCATCTTCCAGCTTTCAAATCATGTCCTTGACCACTCTAAGGTGTTCAGACATAGTGCGTTTAGGGTCTATCTTATATATCTCAAATCTCAAGGTCATATCCCTTAACCTTGTAGTAGATGTACCTCCAAAGTCAATTTTTTAATTGATCCCATATGAACTTAGCTGTAGTATATTTCTTATAATCACCAATTAGTTCATCATAGCGCTTAATATAATAAAGCACAGCATTAAGCGGTAATAACCTCAGCGGGTTTGTCCATAGCAGTGGTTAAATACTTAAGATAATTTTGCTCATTAAACAAATATTGAATCTTTCGATGCCATATGTCATAGTTGGATTCAGTCAATTTGTCATCCTTGGTGAGGTCGACAATAATATCATTACACGTAAAAATGTGCAAGGTAAATATTATGTACACATTAAGAGTTTGTTTTAGAAACCCTGAATAAAATTAATTGTTCCTTATTACACACTATGAGACAAAAAATTTCACTAGGTTCATAATCATATCTCGTATATGTGGGTCATGGACATAATTTTAATCGATTGTAAAAACAAATATAAGAAGAATTAGGTATCTCAAATCCACAAAATTATGCCATACATGGGTCCACATAAGAACCTAACTGGTACTTAAAGTGGCATGTCGAGGTAGTGTAAGCATATGATATGCAATGCGGGACACTTTTCCTTTACAAGGCTTCTAAAAAAAAATAAAAATAAATAAATTACATTATCTCAAAAATAATTACATCCTTTAAAAGTTCCATTACATCAATCTACTGAGTAGGGCCGCACTTTATATCATGCATAAAGATTACTTCTAACATACATACAGAAACATGCCCACTTAAATAAGTACCAATCATGATCTCTAACCCAAAAGAAGAATAAACAACCATGGGTCAATGGGTGGAGATCGACCACGCATCCCAACAAGTGGAGTGAGTCTCAAGTCATAACTGTCATGAGAAAGTATGATGATTTGCCAATACATACATATATACATGCTAAAATACATTTCAAAATAATAATATATCTGGCCTATTAACTCAGTTGGTTAGGGCATGCTAATAAAGCAAAGATCACAAGTTTGAGTCATGCCAATAATCCCGATAATGTAAAGCAAACAATATAAATATGTATCACCATATCAACAACTTCAAGTAAATCATATAAAGTATACTCCCCTTTGACCTAAGTCATTTGGGGCAAAAATGTAATTTTAGGTAGGGTTACACAAACCTAAACCCTAAATTACATTATAAGAATAAACCCTTAATTACAACCAATAATATGTGATAAAAAAAAAATGCAAATAGGGGTTTAAACGTTCCAATACTTGTCGATCCAAACCGAGCAAATCCAATCCAATCCAATCCAATCAGACACAATCTCTTAAATCGTGGTCAAAGGATAATCACATTAATAACAATTATAGTTTTAACAGTTAGATCGAATCAGTATCAGCCCTTAGCCAATCCTCGATCCTACCCCGATCGGATTTCAATACATAGATAGGCCGAAAGGGTAAAAAAATTATATATATATAAAAAAACTTTAATTTCAGTCTAACCCAAAAGAAGAATAAACAACCATGGGTCAATGGGTGGAGATCGACCACACATCCCAACAAGTGGAGCAAGTCTCAAGTTATAACCACCATGGGAAAGCATGATGATTTGCCAATACACACACATATATATATATACTAAAACACATTTCAAAATAATAATATATCTGGCCTATTAACTCAGTTGGTTAGGGCGTGCTAATAAAGCGAAGATCGTAGGTTCGAGTCAGGCCAATAATCCCGATAATGTAAAGCAAACAACATAAATATGTATCACCATACCAACAACTTCAAGTAAATCATATAAAGTACCCTCCCCTTTGACCTAAGTTATTAGGGCAAAAACATAATTTTAGGTAGGGTTACACAAACCTAAACCCTAAATTACATTATAAGAATAAACCCTTAATTACAACCAATAATATGCGATAAAAAAAATATATGCAAATAGGGGTTTAAACTTTCTAATACTCGTCGATCCAAACTAGGGGTGCAACAGGGCTAGGTTGGGTCGGGCTTCTTAAAACCCTAGCCCAACTCTGAGTTCCCATAACTGGGCCCAAATCCACCCTGACCCTGACTCAAGGCCGCAAAACTTTAACCCAGGCCCAACCCTTCTGGGTTCAACCGAACCCTTACTCACCCTGATTGGCCTTGATTTTTCAGGGTTTGGCCGGGATGACCCTGATTGGTCCTGACCTTGAACCTAACCCTGGTTTATCATCAAGGGCCGGGTATACCCTAACTCTGACTCTGCAAAATATGAAGTAACTAAAAAATAAAAAATATTCATAAAAAACACAAAGTTATAAATTACTTGTCCTGAGGAGAACATCCTAAAGCAAACATTCAAACAATATAAAAAACTCCAACTATTGTGGAAAACAAAGAGGTGATCATCCTAAAAAAATAAATAATCCAAAATAAATTCAATTATTTATTATGATAAACAAATATATCATCTTAATAAGGAAAACAATTCGAAGATCTCAAAACCCTTGTCATGTTAAACAAAGAGGAGAACATCCTAAGAAAATAAAAAAATTCAAAATCAACATCAGGGCAAAAACCAGGGCCCGGTAGGACCAAAACCAAAGCCTAAACTCAGGGTAAAAAAATCAGGCCCAAGGTTTAGGGCGGGTTGGGGGACCAAAGACATCAATCCTTACCCGCTCTGACCCTGACTCAGTATCAGAATTTTCACGGCCAGGCCGGCCCTTAGGGCCAAAATTTTGGGGTCGGTACTTGTTCGGGATCAAGTTAGGCCAAGGGTGGGTTCAGGCCATCAGGGCCAAACTTGCATCCCTAATCCAAATCGATCAAATTTAATCCAATTCAATCCAATCAACACGATCTCTCAAATTGTGATCAAAGGATATTCATATTAATAACAATTATAGTTCTAGCAGTTAGATCATATCAGGATCGGCCCTTAGCCAATCCTCGATCCTACCCGATCGGATTCCAATACATAGATAGGCCTAAAGGGTAAAAAAAAATTATATATAATAAAAAAACTTTAATTTCAGTCCGACCCCAATCTGGTATAAGGCTGATTTGATATTGGATTAAGTATTATAATTATGATTGCATCAATCAATGACGTAATGAGGATGCAATCATGCACATTTAAGAGAAAAGAAGCAAATCTCAATTAAGGATGCGTTTGGTTGCGTAAATCAAATGGTACATGTATCAAATATAAATGTCAATCTTTTGAGAGACATCTTCTGAACTACCTAATTTAGCTGAAAAATCGTTTGGTTGCCTTGAATCTGGTACATGTTTCTTGTTAAAAAACTGTTTGGCTACCCTGAATCTGTGTAGTGATTCTTCTTGTAAAATTGTTTGGTCTGTAAAACTATTTGGTTACACTAAAGTGGTACATTTTTATGACTTTAAAATCTAAGTATTTTTTGGTATCTTTTATTTTGGACATACGTTGGAGACTATAAGGTCAATAATTATTAAAAAATCGTGATCCAAAAAATCTACACTCTTATTCCATTAAAATAAAAATGACTCCTATTGAAAAGGCATAAGCTATTTCTTAGTTATCCTTGTTTTCCACATATTTTCCCTTAATTGGTAAAAGGTGGTGAAATGCAATTCACACCTTTACCTTCTAGGGGGACCTTCTATATAAGTCAATTAACATCATCAGACGAGAGGAAAAGGCATCTAGCGGCATTTTATGACTTAGCAATGGATATTCCCCTCATTAAGTTGGAGAGGTGATCTAATTGGGTCTTCCATGGGAGCGTATCATTTTTTTCTATTTATCATTAAATTTGATTGTAAAATGAATCTGTGTGTATTCGGCGTAGGGAGTGCAACTCATCCACACATCCAAGTTCTGCAGAAAGTTTCTTTGCAAGATATAATCCAGTAAATTAAGAAACAGAGCACCTTGTATAGGCATGACCAACACTGGGCAATGGTGGTTTATGATTCAACAATCTATATCTCTTTTAGTACAGAATGGGAAATCGAAACTAACAAAATCTCTTACTCACCTCTCTGTACACAATGATAATTAATGATTAGTCTCTTACTCTCAGCTAAGAGATGCAATTGAGTGGAGTTTGGCGTTTCAGGTTGAAGTAGAATCACCTTGAACTGATAGTAAAGTCCAGCTTTGATTCCCCCCTCCTCCCTCCTCCCTCTTCCCTACTCCCTCCTCTTCTATTCGATAGTCTTACTAGAGCATTGGTGCATGTCCAATCCTGCTTGGCCATACATCAAACAAAGAGGAGCCAATTGATGAGATACCTTTCGACAATGAACACAACTCACTGCATCTTGCATTTATTCTGATTTCTACAACCAGCCAAGCTGTAAACAGATAAAATATTTCAAGCAACAAGTTAAGAAAGTAATAGCAAATCAAAATGAGATCGAACCCAACAAGATTACACCTTCCAAGCATACATCCCAAAGAAGGCTATGATATTTGCAAACCAGACAACTGAAAAGGACTTCCAAAATAATGGAATAAGAACATTGAGTAATGGGATGAGAAGAAAAAGATAGTTGAGAGCTTCTTTCTCATTCTTTGAGCAGTCCCGCGTCCGAAGGGAAGGAATTGCTGCAGAAAACATAAAGGAAAACTCAAGACAGAACTGAAATTAACTTTACAACTCAAAATACTTAGGAATCAACATACATGGCAAACAACTTATAAGGTTTTAGAATGCTTTGGACATTCTGATTCTTCAAGGAAATATGTAGTCTAGCTACTTATATATGCTCTGGTTGCACATTTTGGTTTCATCTAACATTTTTTTTTTTGCTAACGACGGTATCCAGGCATTCAGCCTGACTAGTCCCGAGAGCCCATACTGACCCCACAATCGCATGAACTGGATCATACTGGGGTTGAATGACAACCATTCAACTTTCACTGAAAGCAGTGAAGAGCACTAAACACCCCACGTGAGTGGTCCCAAAGATGTAAGAGGAGTCGGCCTCAAACCACAGGCTTCCTGAGGTGAAGGTCCCTTGCCAACTCGGCTGTCCCTTGGGGTTATATGTGAACCACCAAAACCGACACAGACATGCATATACAGCTGGGAATTTAAAACAATGTTTTTAAAGACAAAACTCCTCCTAACCAATGGATGCCAACACAAAAACATCATCACATTTCTCCACAAAGTCCATATAGATGCAGAGGCAACTAATTATTTTGCAAGTCATCTGCTGTTTCCGATCCTAACCCGTGCATCCATACTCACTTTTTTTTTTTATTATTTAAAGTAAACATGCATCCAAACTCACAAATGAACATAAACATATACACAAATGAGATTGAAAACTTTACCAAAAAAGGTGCCCTAACATTACACATCACAATCAGAAACTAATCATTTTTTTGCATGTCTTTGAAGATAAAAATACCCCCATCAGAGTATCACAAAAATGATGCCTCATCCTCCGGTATGGCAACACATCAAAAGCTAAAGAAAAAGTCAATAATCAATGTCAACACCGTCGGTAAAGGATTGCACCATAGGGACCATATAGAGTCAATAATCCTTATTTCTGCCACAACATTGGTTGCCAGTCCCTGTCATCTATCTCTATATAGATCTTCTCACTATCCACAAGAACAAACAACAATTGATGCCCATCTTCCCCAAATAGATGGCACCGTTCAGAAATTGATGCCCATCTTCTCACTATCCATAAGTACAACGGCATCTAAATTTCACCAAAAAAAAAAAAAGAAGAGAATATTGACACCCAAGTATCCAATTGATGCATCTTCTCCAAATAGAGAGCGACATTCAGAAAGCCAGAGATAAGGATGTGAATTTGAAACCGAAATTGTTTACCAAAATCGAACCGAGCCGTTTACACCAAAACCGTAAAACCATTTAGTAAATGATTTGGTCCTGGTTTTAAGTTTCAGGCCGATTAGCTAAACAGGTTGAAACCAAACCGAACCGTTTAACCCATTGGTTTCAAACCAAATTGAAACTGTGAAAACCGAACCATTTAAACCGTCAAAATCTATCTGATCAACCCATTTAAAGATTAAATAAGGTGGTTGCAAAATATCATTAGTATCTCATTGGATTCAAAGATTGAGTGTTGCAAGCTTGCAAGTAACTTTAGAGGTAGCTTGTTCATTGTTTGGAATGTGGATTAAATTAATCCAACGCACTAAGTAAAATGTATACTGATAAAAATGCAATTTTTGCTTATATCATGGCATATTAAATATATATTTTTCAATATTATAACACATTATTTTTTTTGGGGGAAGAAGAAAATCCCTGCTGTAAGCATTACTTACTGACTTGTTAGATGCGCTTGAGACTATTTTCTATCAAAATATTTTATTTTGCTTAGTTGTTTAGTTGTTTTAACAAAACATAGTGGTTTGCATTTCACATTTTCAAGATTGAATCATTTATCACAAAAGTAAATTTTAATAAATATGCGAGTAAACTAGCAAACCGATTGCTAACCGTTTAGAAACTATATAGAATTAACCGAAATCGAAACTATTTAAAATTGTGAAATCAAAACCGTTTACTAAATGGTTGTGGTTTCAGAAAGTGTAACCGTTTAGTATATGGTGCGGTTTTGGTTTCAGCCAAAATATATGAGAACCAAACCAAACTGAACCGTTTAAATTGAAACCAAACCGATTAACACCCTTAGCCAGAGAGAGACAGAGAGAGAGAGAGAGAGAGAGAGAGAGAGAGAGAGACAGAGAAAGATTACTAGTTGGAATTAGTCTGTAGAGTCGCCGATGATAGATTCTCAGGTGAGAGTGTATCGAACCAGAGGAGAAAGAAGTTCAAGTCGGTCTTAGGTCAGGGGTTAAGTGGCTTCCGTAGAGGACGTCTTCCACTTTTCCTTTTTATACTAGGGTATTAAAATGGTCGCTCAGATGTGAATGTTGGTATTGATATAAACTCAGATTTGAGAGACATCCTTTGTAATATGGTCATTCATTGGAAGCATGTGCTTCTCTTATGAGGGTCATCCTAGTGGAACCAAACAACCCAAAAAATTAAGAATTGTAATTCTAAAGTATGTCTTCTAATTGATTTGCTTAACAAAACACGTCTCGATAATGTAAAGCAAACAACATAAATATGAATCATCATATCAACAACTTTAAGTAAATCATATAAAGTATCCTCCACTTTGACATAAGTCATTAAGGGTAAAAACGTAATTTTAGGTATGGTTACACAAACTCAAACCCTAAATTACATTATAAGAATAACCCTTAATTACAACCAATAATATGTGATAAAAAAAATTTGTAAACAAGTTTAATCTTTCCAATGCTTGTCTATCCAAACTGATCAGATCCAATCCAATCCTATCAGACACGATCTCTCAAACTGTGATCAAAGAATATTCACATTAATAACAAGTATAGTTCTAACAGTTAGATCGGATCAGTATCGACCCTTAACCAATCCTTGATCCTAACCGATTGGATCCCAATACATAGATAGGCTGAAGGGGTAAGAAAAAAATTATATATAATAAAAAAAACTTTAATTTTAGTCTGACCCAATCTGATCTAAGACTGATTCAATACTGGATTTAGTATTATAAATCATAATTGCATCAATTAATGATGTAATGATGATGAAATCATGGACTTTTAAATGAAAAGAAGCAAATATGAAGTAAGAAATTCGATTTTGGGTAATGTTCATAAACAATATTTAATTTAATTATATATATATATATATATATATATTTTAAATAGTGATCAAATCAATTTGAAAACATTAAAAAAAAAAGGCAAAATGGTCACGGTACGTGCAAAAAAATAGGAATGTAGAATGTTCGGAGCTCGGTGAATGTTCACGTAAGTGATATGATTGACACGTGTCAAATATGTTAATCCTGCTAACAGAGTTGTAAACAGTTACAACTCTGTGTAATATTATTAATATTTAAATAAATAAATAATAAAAATCCTAATGTAAGCAGACTCCTCATTTCATTTCGCTTAGAAATCTCGATCCTCTCTTTCTCTCTCTCTCCGTGCTTCTTCTTCAAGTTTGTTGATGAGCACATTTATGTGTGAAATCTAGGGTAGTAAATCATGCATTTTACATATTTAGAATGGATCTACCTTGGGTTTTACTCTCTTTTTGCAGGTTTTATACTTTCAATGCCTTAAGGACTATTAGGTGCTATATCTCCAATTTTACACGTAAAGAGGTCCTATTTCTTTTCATGGTTGCGAAGAGGACAAAATTCTGAGCAAGATGGACGTGTTCAATTAAAAGTACACATTCGTTTAGTCAACCGTACAAGTGATTATTCTTTTCGGGCAAGAAAAAGAATAATGGATCAGAGCTGAACCAAGATGCAGAACCAACCCGTTTGCAGTTGTCCCAAGGGTATAAAGAATATTCCAAATGCCAACAAGGATCAATGGACCATATCCTTAAGTGATTGAAGATTCGTTTTTGGTAACAACAACTACCTAGCGTAGTTGGTAAGTTGTGGTGTGCAAAATCTCTTCCTTATTAGGAGGTCTCAAGTTCGAACCTCTTAGCTACTATTTTGTTGAGGTTTTTTTTAGAAAATTTTCTCTCTCCTACTCATCACTCAAAGGAGATATCAGGCCAAGATAGTTGTACGCAAGTTTGAAGAAGAGAGAGAAAATAAAGACAAAAAATAGGAAAGAAGAAAAAGAAAAGAAAAGACAAGGGCATGGATGGAATTTCCCATTTAAAATAGAATATTGTCCAAATCCAAGCAAGGAAAATCGGCCAAGGGGGGTTTCTTGTGCAAGAAGAGAGAAAAATAGAAAAAAGAAAAAAAATAGGGAAAAAAGGCAAGAAAATCGTGGGAGATCTCTCCACACGTTTTCTCTCTTCTCTCTCCTCCACCTTACCACAAACTTGTCCAAGGGGATCCACCCTTGGATGTCCTTCCCTCTCTCCTATTCCCTATAAAAGGGAGTCCACAAAACTCTAAAAAATTTTCCCTCTCTTCCTCTCTAATTCATTCTTCTTCTAGGGTTTTTTTTTTTTTTTTTGTTGCTCTATCTCTTTCTCGATCTCTAGTTCTAGGTTTATGCTTTAAACACTTTTGTAAGTTCTTTTATTCAATTAATGCAAGCACTTTTATTTTTGATTCAGTCTTTTATTTTTATTATTTAAGTAATTGAAGTTGTAATTTTCAAGTTCTAGTTCTAGGCTTAGTTCTAGGTGACAAGAACAAGCTATGAAGCATGTCTTTCAAGTTCAATTTTTTTTTTCAGATTTGTTTTCTCTAGTACTAGAAATTTCAGATTTGGTTTATTCTAGATTTGGTTTTTAGTACTGGCAGTGTCTCAAATCGATCAAGTTTTCAGTTCAAGGGTTGAAGTTCATGTAAGTAGACTCCCTCAGTAGTCTTCTCTCCACCCTCTCATTCCTCTTGACTACCCTTTCTTTCTTAATTTAGGATTTTAATTTAGTCGTTACATTATTGCTATCCTTTCCCCAAGGTTCATGGCTAGTGTATGTGTTGGCTTTGCCCTCTAGCCATAGAACCATCAATTTATTCTTTTTTTTAATTGTCTCATTTTCCTAAAGCCATAGTAATCCTTGTAAGAGTGACTCTGTCAAGTTGAAGCTCATATTATGATGCATCCTTGTAAGTAAACCTACTTGTGAGTCTCTCAGCTTTCCTTTCTTTATTTATTTTATTTCAACATTTTTTCTGCATTTATTATTATTATTTTTTAAATTTAGTGGGTTGTTTATTTTAGTTATTTATTTATTTAATTTTAAGGTGGTTAATTTTAAAATCTTAGATGACAATGGTTAGGACGTTATTTTAGATACATATGTTTAGCTAATTAGAATTAGATCACAACCATTAATCGATTCACTTCGCATTATTAAAGAAATACAAATAAGGTTTTCTCCCTGTTCGACAGCTACTTTGATCCATGCTTCAATTACATTTAAAATCTCAAACAAGTTTTTTGCTTGTTGTGATTTCATGTTATTTTTGCTTTCTTTTTTAAAGAATGCGTACTTTTTGTTTTTTTCTTATTGAATTCTTGAGAAGAACAACTTGCAATAATAGTTGTATCGGTGGAGGTCACCATGCCTCACAATATGATAAAGACGGTTTACAAGCGATCCTCGAAATTGATCTAAGCAACCCCAGATCCCTGCCGGTAAGCTCTCAAAAAGCCAAAAAAAATATCAAAAAAATCAAAAAAATATTAAAAAATCATAAAAAAAAATTTGCTATCCATTCTTTTGTGCTTATCTTACTTTAGTTGTGGGTAGTTTTCTGTTGCATGAGTGTTAGGTGGGTACGTAATACTAAGAATCGGTTAGAAAGAAGAGATCCAACAAGTAGTGACCCTATACGTTTGCTCTCTTTAAAACCCTTTAATATGGGAGACCAACAGCAAAACCCTTCACCTAAATCTCTGAAAGATAGGTTGTACCCTGCTAGAACAGCCCAACCTTCCTGCATAGTTCTACCACAAGCCCAGGGCAATAATTTTGAACTCAAATCTCAATACATCACTATGTTGCCCCACTTTCATGGGTTGACCTCTGAGGATGCATACATATTTCTAAGGGAATTTGAAGAGGCATGTGTTTTAATTAAGATCCAACAGCTTTCTGATGATGTTGTTAAACTTAGATTTATCACTTTTGCATTGAAAGACCATGCTAAGAAGTGGTTGTATGAGTTACCCACAAATTCCATAACCTCATGGGAACAGTTCACAATTGTCTTCCTTAAGAAGTTTTTCCCAACTCACAAGACCAATAAGCTTGGAAGTGATATCCTTCAGTTTAGGCAAAAGCTTGGTAAGTCATTTTCCAAACTTATAGAGAGATTCAAGGATCTACTCCAAGAATGCCCTCACCATGGCCTAGACCTATGGCATTTATGTCAAATAATTTATGAGGGTATTGATTATCCAACTAAACAAATGATAGAGTCTATGTCCCCTGAGGGATTCACATCCTTTACAGATGAAGGAAAGGCATGGGAATTCTTACTTGACTTAGCTGACAAAACTCATGAGTGGGAATCAACCTAAGAGAGTGAAAGAACCATAGGAGGAAAATGATATTTTGTGGATGGAATAGTAGCTAAGGAAGCCCATTTGGATAGCCTAATCAAGAGAATTGAGGCTATTGTTCATAGAGAGCCATCATCAGTCAATTTGGTTAAGATTTGTGCTTGGTGCCAGTCCCCTGGACATCTCCTAGAAGAATGCCCCAACACCTCTGGGGGCACTTCTAATGATAGTGTTAATGTATTATACCAGAATAATCCATATAGTAATACCTACAATCCAGGATGGAGAAATCACCCAAATTTCTCTTGGAATCAGGGCAACCAAGCAGGGCCTTCCAATTTCATAATCAAGGTCAACCTGGACTCCAAAGGCCTCCCTTTGTACAACAATCTTTTTCTCAAAATACTTTTCCTAGGTCAAATGTAGGAACTCAGGCTAGTTTTCCTAGGGCTCCTCTCCTATCATCTTATCAGCAACCCCCTGGGTTTACCAATACTGGAGAGGCAAGTAAAATAAGTGACTTGAAAAAAAATATGGCCCTCCTCATGACAAGCCATCAAAATCTTACGAGAGAACTCACTCAAGTTGTCTCAATTATGCGTGAGAGGGAGAAAGGAACTTTACCCAGTCAACCAGAGCCTAACCCTAGGCATCATCGGCCTATTAGTTCACAAACATCAACTAATGCACCACTGAATATAGTATAAGATCAGACCCAACAAGGTCCCTCTAACCAATGTAATGTTATTTATGCCCTTATGAGTGGTAGAGAGTACCAACAGAGCGTTCCTAAATCTTCCTCATCTATTACTCATGTTAACTCTCCTTCAGTTGAGGACACAAGTGTGCCTCTTGTTTCAGGTTCGTCTGATGAACCTAAAGATTTTTTTGAAACTAAAGATGATTTGGTTGAGGAAACCAAAAATGATTCTTCTGAACAGGGAAAAATCCCTAACAGTCCTTATGTTTATCCTGTCCCATTTCCTAATCACTTAGTAAACAAAAAGAAGACTGCGTCCATGGATAAAATTTTAGAAGTCTTCAAAAAGGTAGAAGTGAACATCCCCCTTTTGGATGCCATATCCAGATCCTGCCTATGCAAAGGTATTGAAAGATTTGTGTACTCACAAATGTATCACTAGTGTGCCCAAAAAGGCGTTCTTGGCAGGTAACATTAGTTCCATAATTACTCAGCCTATAGTAGCCAAGTATAAGGATCCAGGGAGCCCTACCATATCTTGTGTCATAGGCAACACCTACATTGAGCATGCTTTACTTGACCTTGGCGTAAGTGTGAATCTTTTACCTTACCATGTGTACAAGCAACTTGAATTAGGAGAATTGAAAGCCACTGGAACTACTCTTCAGTTGGCATATAGGTCTGCTAAAATTCCTAAAGGGATGGTTTAGGATGTTTTACTAAAGGTGGAAGAATTTATTTTTCCTGTTGATTTCATTGTGTTAGATACCAAGCCCTTCTCAACTAAGGATGAGATCCCAATAATTCTAGGAAGACCATTCTTGGCTACCAGTAATGCATTAATCAACTGCCGGAATGGTTTCCTAAGATTATCTTTTGGTAACTAAACTGTTGAGTTTAACATGTTTAGGATAGACAAACAACCACATATGGAAGAAGAGATTAATATGATTGAGGATTTTATGGATTTTTCTGATGATTTAATTACCAACTTTGATATTAATTTTGATTAGAATTCCAAGAGTGTATGGGATGAGTTGGATAATGATAGTGAAAATTTCTTTTCTGAAGTCTTGAGTCTTCACACACCTGTGGAGCCCTTAGGACCCCTTTCCAATTCCATTCCCAAACCTTCCATAGTTGAGCCCCCTAAGCTAGATCTTAAGGAGTTGCCATCTAATTTGAGGTATGCTTTCTTAGGGCTTGACCAGACTCTTCCTGTAATAATTTTTTCAAATTTGACTTCTAGCCAGGAGGAGGAGTTACTTAAAGTGTTAAAAGATAATAAGGAAGCCCTAGGTTGGACCATGGCTGATATCAAGGGTATAAGCCCTTCTATCGTGCAACAACATATACATCTTATGGAGGATTCCAAACCACCCACAGAACCCCAAAGAAGAGCAAACCCAGTGATGATGGAAGCTATTAAGAAATATATCCTAAAGTGCTTGGATTATGGAATAATTTATCCTATTTCTGATAGCCAATGGGTAAGCCCAGTTCACGTAGTGCCTAAGAAGTCTGGTGTGACTGTAGTTCCCAATGCCAATAATGAACTAATTCCAACCTGTGTCCAATCTGGGTGGAGAGTATGCATAGACTACAGGAAACTTAATGTGACAACCTGGAAGGACCACTTCCCATTGCCATTCATTGACTAGATGTTAGAGAAGTTAGCTGGACATGAATACTATTATTTTCTTGATGGATATTCCGGCTATAACCAGATCCCAATTGCTTTAGAGGACCAATATAAGACCACTTTTACATGCTTATATGGAGCATTTGTTTATAGGCGTATGCCTTTTGGGCTTTGTAATGCCCCTGCTACGTTCCAACGATGCATGATGAGCATATTTTCTGACATGGTCAAAAAATTCTTAGAAGTATTTATGGATGACTTTTCAATTCATGGGAATTCCTATTCTGAATGTCTTCATCATCTTTCTCTAGTTTTGAAAAGGTGCATATCTAAGAATTTGATTTTGAATTGGGAGAAATGCCATTTCATGGTTAAATCTGGTATTGTTTAGGCCATGTAATATCCAAGGAGGGAATTAAGGTAGATAGAGCCAAAGTAGATTTAATTGATAATTTACCACCTCCTCAATCTATTAAGGATGTCCGATCTTTTCTAGGGCATGCGGGCTTCTATAGAAGGTTTATTAAGAACTTTAGTCAGTTAGCCCGACCTCTCACTTCATTACTTGCCAAAGATCAAACTTTTGAGTTTTCTAAAGAGTGCCTAGAATCCTTCAAACAACTTAAGAAGGAGTTGACCATTGCACCTGTTGTTCAACCACCTGTTTGGACTGAACCTTTTGAACTGATGTGTGATGCTTCAGATTTTTCCATAGGAGCGGTTTTGGGTCAAAGGATTAATAAGTTTCCCATTGTCATTTATTATGCTAGTAGGACCTTAAATGATGCACAACTCAATTATACAACCACTGAAAAAGAATTTTTAGCGGTTGTGTTTGCACTAGAAAAGTTTCGGTCTTACTTAGTTGGTTCACATGTGGTGGTGTATACTGATCATTCTGCTCTCAGATACTTAGTTCAGAAGAAGGATGCCAAAGCCCGTCTCATTAGGTGGGTTTTACTTTTTCAAGAGTTTGATTTAGAAATTAGGGATAAAAAAGGAGTTGAAAACTTAGTTGCAGACCATTTATCCCGGCTTCCCAATTCCTTGACTGTCGATTCTCCAATCAATGAGAACTTTCCAAATGAACAGTTATTTGTAGTGTCCAGTGAACCATGGTTTGCTGACATTGTCAACTTCTTAGTTTCAGGTGTGACTCCGGATCACTGGTCCACCCAAGAAAAGTATAGATTTCATTCCCAAGTTAAGCACTTTTTTTGGGATGATCCTTATTTGTTTAAGATATGTCCGGATCAGATTATCCGACGATGTGTTCCTGATCATGAGCAACATTCTGTTATCTCTTTTTATCATGATCATGCATGTGGTGGACACTTTGGACCTAAGAAAACTGCTGCAAAGGTTCTCCAATGCGGATTTTATTAACCCACTCTTTTTAGAGATGCTTTTGATTTTTGCAAGGCTTGTCCTGCCTGCCAGTCTTTTAGCCGTATCAATCAGAGGAATATGATGCCCCTCAACCCTATTTTGGTAGTTGAGATCTTTGATGTTTGGGGCATCGATTTTATGGGACCATTCCCTAATTCCTTTAGTAATTTGTACATACTTTTGGCCGTTGATTATGTTTATAAATGGATAGAGGCCATACCTTATAAAACTAATGACAACAAAATGGTGGTCCAGTTTCTCAAAGAGAACATTTTTTCCTGCTTTGGTGCACCACGTGCAATAATTAGTGATAGGGGTACTCATTTTTGTAATCGGCCTTTTGAGGCCCTAATGAAAAAGTATGGGATCACCCATAAGTTATCTACCCCTTATCACCCCAAACTAGTGGCCAAGTGGAGGTGTCTAATAGGCGATCAAACAAATCTTGGAGAAAACTGTTAATCCCAACCGTAAGGATTGGTCCCTTAGGCTCATTGATGCCTTGTGGGCCCATCGGACTGCATTCAAGACCGATCTTGGTCAGTCTCCCTACCGTTTGGTGTATGGAAAGCTTGTCACTTACCAGTTGAGTTGGAGAATAAGGCCTTTTGGGCCATCAAGAAGCTCAACTTTGATTTTCCTGATGCGGGAATTCATCGTAGGCTCCACCTATCTGAGTTGGAGGAACTTAAGAATGAAGCCTATTAAAGTTCTAGGATTTACAAGGAAAAGACCAAAGATTTCCGTGATAAACACATTCTGCGTAAATCTTTTACAATTGGTGATAAGGTCTTATTGTACAACTCTCGATTGCATCTTTTTCCTGGTAAGCTTAGATCCCGATGGGATGACCTATTTATTGTCCATAATGTATATCCCCATGGGGCTGTGGAGATTTTGAATCCAGGAACAAGGGTAATTTCGAAGGTTAATGGTCAGCATTTGAAGCCATTCCTCGAGTTTCCTAATACTGGTAGTGAAGAGGTCATGGATCTCCATGAACCTCTTTACACTGATGACTAATTTTTTAAACGGTATGACCCCCTTGCATTGTCTTCGTTTTTAATTCTTTCCATGCATTGAGGATATTGCATGACTTAAGTGTGGGGGAGGGAAACCAGTTTCTGTTTTTTTTCCACTTTGTTTTATTTGTTTTTCTTTTTGTTTTTTTTTTTGAGCCTAAAGGATGAAGTCCTACTTTGGCTTTTGGCTAATGATCATACCATTCGGTTGCTTGATGTATGAAAATAAAATTTTTGACTAAGGTACCCATTTTGAACGTATAAAAACCCTGTTGAGCAGAAAGAAACAAGCCTGTGTCTTGAGATGGAACTTTCTTTTGAAAAATAAGAGACCCCTGTTTTATGGTGTTGGACCATATGTAAGTCTGATGGTTCCTTGTACTTTTGATTTGGAGTTGAGACCTTCTTTTTAATTTGGCATGGGTTGACAATGCACAATTTTAAATGAAATGTGAAATGTGGTATAAAGAAGAATAAGAGTTGATTCCCTTAGAATTTGACAGGGCATTGCGCCTCAGGAAGCGTGGTGTCTTGATCAAAATTCCTTGGGAGGAAACTTCTGAAGGAACTCTAGCATCACTGTCTTTGTGGGCATATGCAAAAAGCGAAGCTACATAGTAACTTGGGTGCCTGGTGTTTGCTCCACCTTGTCATTCAGGGCAAAAGTAGTGGAGTAGAATAGAGTTTAAGCGAAAAAAAAAGAAGAAAAAAATGTGCAAATGTCATTAATGCTTAGGAATATGTTTTGGTCAAAAACACTCCAACGCCTTAGTCATTGGTTCCCTATTTCTTCACAAGTGGTTTTGCCTTAAGATAAGGATGTTTTGGAAGAGACGAGGTGAGTTCCAAATTAAGAAATATGCTAGTGCCTGGAATTGATCAAGGGTAATAAAAGTTCAAGTGTGGGGGTCCCTTGTAAGAAAAATTATCTTTGCTCTAGATCGGTATTAGCCTTACCTTTAGCCAAGGTTGGGATTTATTTATTCTGAATTTTGGGTGTATATTCACTACAAACACCCACGAGACACAACTCGTCCACTAGGGTAACTTAGGGGTTTAAAGGCTTGTTGTACATGCTAAGTGCAACCGTGATTCCTACAAAAGTGAGTCAGCTTTTTTTTTATTCTTTTTTTTTTTTATTTTGTTTGAGGACCAGCAAAGTCTAAGTGTGGGGGAATTCTGATGAGCACATTTATGTGTGAAATCTAGGGTAGTAAATCATGCATTTTACATATTTAGAATGGAGCTACCTTGGGTTTTACTCTCTTTTTGCAGGTTTTATACTTTCAATGCCTTAAGGACTATTAGGCGCTATATCTCCAATTTTACACGTAAAGAGGTCTATTTCTTTTCATGGTTGCGAAGAGGACAAAATTCTGAGCAAGATGGACGTGTTCAATTAAAAGTACACATTCGTTTAGTCAACCGTACAAGTGATTATTCTTTTCGGGCAAGAAAAAGAATAATGGATCAGAGCTGAACCAAGATGCAGAACCAACCCGTTTGCAGTTGTCCCAAGGGTATAAAGAATATTCCAAATGCCAACAAGGATCAATGGACCACATCCTTAAGTGATTGAAGATTCGTTTTTGGTAACAACAACTACCTAGCGTAGTTGGTAAGTTGTGGTGTGCAAAATCTCTTCCTTATTAGGAGGTCTCAAGTTCGAACCTCTTAGCTACTATTTTGTTGAGGTTTTTTTTAGAAAATTTTCTCTCTCCTACTCATCACTCAAAGGAGGTCGGCCAAGATAGTTGTACGCAAGTTTGAAGAAGAGAGAGAAAATAAGGACAAAAAATAGGAAAGAAGAAAAAGAAAAGAAAAGAAAAGAAAAGACAAGGGCATGGATGGAATTTTCCATTTAAAATAGAATATTGTCCAAATCCAAGCAAGGAAAATCGGCCAAGGGGGGTTTCTTGCAAGAAGAGAGAGAAAAATGGAAAAAAGAAAAAAAATAGGGGAAAAAAGGCAAGAAAATCGTGGGAGATCTCTCCACACGTTTTCTCTCTTCTCTCTCCTCCACCTTACCACAAAATTGTCCAAGGGGATCCACCCTTGGACGTCCTTCCCTCTCTCCTATTCCCTATAAAAGGGAGTCCACAAAACTCTAAAAAATTTTCCCTCTCTTCCTCTCTAATTCATTATTCTTCTAGGTTTTTTTTTTTTTTTTTTTTTTGTTGCTTTATCTCTTTCTCTATCTGTAGTTCTAGGTTTGTGCTTTAAACACTTTTGTAAGTTCTTTTATTCAATTAATGTAAGCACTTTTATTTTTGATTCAGTCTTTTATTTGTATTATTTAAGTAACTGAAGTTGTAATTTTCAAGTTTTAGTTCTAGGCTTAGTTCTAGGTGACAAGAACAAGCTATGAAAAATGTCTTTCAAGTTCAAATTTTTTTTTTCAGATTTGTTTTCTCTAGTACTAGAAATTTCAGATTTGGTTTATTCTAGATCTGGTTTTTAGTACTGGTAGTATCTCAAATCGATCAAGTTTTCAGTTCAAGGGTTGAAGTTCATATAAGTAGACTCCCTCAGTAGTCTTCTCTCCCCCCTCTCATTCCCTCTTCTGACTACCCTTTCTTTTTTAATTTAGGATTTTAATTTCAGTCGTTACATTATTGCTATCCCTTTCGCCCATGGTTCATGGCTAGTGTATGTGTTGGCTTTGCCTCTCCTAGCCATAGAACCATCAATTTATTGCTTTTATTTTAATTGTCTCATTTTCCCTAAAGCCAAGTAGAGTAACCCTTGTAAGAGTGACTCTCTGGTCAAGTAGGAAAGCTCATATTATGATGCATCCCTCGGGCTAAGTAGAGAAACCTGCATGTGAGTCTCTCTCTAACTTTCCCCCCTTTCTTTTACTTTATTTTTATTTCAGCATTTTTTTTCTTCATTTATTATTATTATTTTTTTTTAATTTGCGTGGGTTGTTTATTTTTGGTTATTTATTTATTTAATTTTAATTTCTTGGCTTGTGTCTTAAAATTATTAGATGACGAATGGTTAGGAAGTTATTTTAGATACATATATTTAGGATGGTAATTAGAATTAGATCACAACCATTAATCGATTCACTTTCGCATTATTAAAAGAAATAAAAAAATAAAGTGACTGCTCTCCCTGTGTTCGATCTGTAGCTACATTGATCCGTACGCTTGCGGTTACATTTAAAATCTCAAACAGTTGTTCCTTCTTTCTTCTTCCTTTTTCACCGCTTTCCAGTCTAGTTGAAATTTTGTTTACCAATTTCAGTGAAGATTTGCATCAATGGTAAATTCTCATAGGTTAATAATATCTGCCCAATAAGTAATAATAAAATCTTAGAAATTCAACAGCTTTGTTTACTTTATAAATTTAAATTTGTCTTTTGCCATAAATGCAAACTTTACTGTCCAAATCCCTTCCCTGATGATTAATATGTAAACATGATATTTGGATATGTGTGGCCAAGTCTCTCATATGTTCAGTGCCTGAAAATAGTTTTGTTGATTTTTTTCTTATCTCATCCTATTTTGAGAGAGAGAGAGAGAGATGATGATGATGACGGCTGTAGAAAGAAGGAACAACGTTGAAGAAAAAGCAAGGAGAGAGAGAGAGAAAGAATTGAGATTTTCTAACAAAATCGAAGGACGAGTCCGCTTATATTGGATTTTTATTTTTTATTTATTTATTTATATAAAAAAATGTTAGACAAGTTAAGTAACCACGTCCGTCATCTTTCCACCCTAAAAACTAGGAATCAGTTACAATATAAAAAACTAATAGATGGTTTAGATTAATCTAAACTTAAATGGACGGTTAATATTAAAAGAAAGTGAAAATAAGATTGCATACATACGTCCTGCTACTACTCGCCCAAAAAAAAATTATATTTATATCAAATTATTAACTAACCCTTATAGCCGTGCAAAAACTTGGGTTCGGCGGAAAAAAATCAAGAACTTGGGTTTCGCGGAAAAGATCATTGCAAGGGATTTCTTTGTTTTATTTTTTAATTTGGCACAGCCGCGGTGAAACACAAGCTAGCGTGACTTAGAGCCACGAAGCGCAATGTAAGTAAGTCAACCTTTGGCTCTAATACCAATGTAAATAAAGAAAGACAAACAGAGGAATGGGTATGGGGGATTACCTTGATATAACTTTTCACGCAACAAAATGGATTTGATTATGGTATGCGCCGATTCGCACGGATAACGATGAACAAAGGATTGCGGTTCGTTAGGCAATGATCCACCCTCTAAATCTAAATATTGCAATAGAGATCCTTGGAGACACACACTTTCATGATTGAGAGAGAAAAGATTAGGGAGAGAAAGAGAATGCTCTTGAGATTAGGTTAGAAACCCTAATTTGCTTGTGGCTAAAACTCTCTAATTTCATAAAGAATTGGTCAGCTCGGCATCCTAATCCTAGTGGATCTATGATTTCCCCAAGTAGGCGACCCAAGAAGAAATTGACTTAGGACCTAGTTTGACTCAAATTAATTAATATTAATCATATTATTCTTTAGAATATTTGAAATTGTGAATAGCGAGGAGTTACCAATTAATCTGCCATGTGCATAACAGGTGTCAATGCATGCAGTAGCATTCTTGAAGTGGATTCCCACTTCATTTCCATGAAGATTCAATGGACTCATTTAATGGATTCTCACTCTCCGTGGATGGAGGGAAACTCGGTCCTTAGAAAAAAAAATGAAGAAAATTTCTTCATTGTTTTTCTAAACATTGTTGATGGCCTAGAATCCAGCTTGGCATTCTAAGTTCTCACAAAATACATCAAAGGCCCAGTTGGCTTCCATGTCAATGGCTAAACATGGGCTTATTTGATCTTGTACCTTATACTTCACTATAAGTCTAGATTCCTTAGCTAGGCGTGTCCTCCCACTACAATCTGCATGCGTGTGACTTCTACTCTTACGGGCATATACAATGATGTGGTGATGCTCACATGATGCGAGCTGGTCTGGAACCAAACGTAAGTACAGTTTTTTTTTGTAATATTCTATCCCAAGCTTCAAGGCCCAAACTCAGTTAAGATAAGTTTGAGCTCTTCTGAACTACATACCCCTATAATAGTGAACTTCATAGGGGCATGTACCCAGAGCCAAGCTTGAATTGTCATTGTTTCTGAGTCATACTCAAATTTTAAGGTCCATAAATTGCAGTACTTCATAAATATAGTGATTATTAATTTACAATGTAATGTGATAGTAGTTTTATTACTCTGTTTGGTCATTATAGTTTTTGATTGATATTGCATTAAGACTTTAGATACTTCCAAGCATAGCCTCCTTCTCCTCTCCCCAACACAGAGAGAGAGAGAGAGAGAGAGAGAGAGAGAGGTGCAAAGCATGGTTTAAGTATATATAATTTGATATGGGATTGTGTTAAGCTTGTCTCGAATTCTTGACCTGTTTTAAAGAATGACCTGCTTTAACATATTTTGGTAGCAACTCAAATGGGATTTTTTTTCCTGAGACCTGTGATGGAAGTGACCCGCAACTTGGAGGAATATATAATGTACTATTATCTTGTTGAGCAAGCAGTTGTAATTTAGGGGATTTTTTGAGCTAGGGTTTCATAGCGTTTCTCGCCGCTATTTGAGTGTAATGCAAGGATTAAAGTATCGGTATCGGTCATCGTATCGGTCGGCCAAAATTAAGATACGTATCGGAGGGTATCGTATCGTATCGGAGATACACTAAAATACGCTAAAGATACACACATAAATGGATAGAAAACATTTTTTTAAACACTTTTGCATAAAGAATTTGTTAAAAAAAGCTATTGATAACATGTATTATGCATAAACACTAAATTGAGGGTATCGTACTAAGAATTCAAGGTCTGTAGTTGTCCCATAAATGTAAAATCCTTGTTCCCAACCTTGATTTCCACTTTAGTTAGGGAAAAATATGGCTGACAACAACTTTAGAACAAAAACCCTTCAAAAAATCGTTTTTTTTTCTGAAAAATTACCCATATTGACCATTATATGACCGTAGCACCGATACGTATCGATACTCACCGATACGTACAGATATATATATCGATACTCACCGATACGTGCTGATATATATCGATACGTACCGATCGATACATACCGATACTCACCGATCATTCAATACATACCAACGTACATTTTACCTCAATTTTATATTTTTCATAGAGTCGTATCGAGGCATGTCGTATCGTATCGATGTGTATTAGTGGTGTATTGATGCATATCGGTATGTATTGTAGGATATATATCGATATGAAATGATTTAAAAAATTCAATGTATCGTATCGGTGTGTATCGTATCGGCCGACTAAATTTAAGATATGTATCGGAGGGTATCGTATCGGTATCGGAGATACTTAAAACCATGGTGTAATGTCTCTTCTACATAGTGAAACATCTTCTTTGCCTGAGGACGTAGTGCATCACATCAATGTGTGAACCTCCTTAAATCTTTGTGTGTTGTGTGGATCTGTGTTTGTTTATTTTCGAATTTGTTAGTGTTTGCTATAACAAATTGATTTCCCCTAATTCTGATTGTATAATTAGTCAGAATTGATTAATAATCAATTAAAACCTAGAAATTGGAATTGAGATGATTTTTGAAAACATTTACTTCAATGATTTTTGGGGTTTATGATTCAATAAACTGGGGTGACCTTACTAAATTAAATATAATTCACCACCAATTCAAAAGAGGTTTTCAAAAAATCAACTAGTATCAGGAACGAGTGCGGATTCTGATTTGAATAAGGTGATTCACCCAATCAGATTATGATTACTAAAATCATGCAACACATTTCAATTTTAAAGTTCTTACTATTGATCTAGGTTTAAATTCTTTGGAGACATTTTACAATAATGGTATTGATGTGGTAAAAATTGACTAGTCGATCCTCCTTGCAGCTCCTGATGCTTCAGTTGATCTGCACAAAAGAGAAGATAGGGGAGAGCCGGGCTAACCCGACGAGAGAATCTCTAATGCCTAAGTCAAACATTTCCACAATAGATAATCAAGAGAGTTTTCAGTCAAAAGAAGTGATCGATCCCCACAATGGAGGCTTACCTTGGTATTTATAGGCTATACTGATGGAGTGGAAAGGAGAATGCATGGAGAGTCCCCCTGGGCATGGAGTCCTTGAGAGAATGACTCTCTGATGCTAGGAATATTCCAGATCCTAGGGTATACTAGGGGAATATTCCCGTCGTATCTCGGAAGTGCAAGTTATGGGAGGGATAGATGCCTCTGATGACATATAGTGGATAAAGTTCTGTCCTCGTGTTCAAGGATCACATTCCTTGAATGTAGGAGTGGATTAGAGCATGTTTTTGGGAGCCCTGCCTGATGATGCAAGGCCGAGGTGGTAGCTTGGCCAGAGGAGAGGCCGAGGTGGCAATACTGCCTGATGAAGGCCGAGGTGGTAGGTCGGCTAATGGAGGTGAGGTGGCAGCTCAGTGGTGAGGCCAAGGTGGCATTTCGGACTAATGAGGGTGAGGTGGCGGCTCGGCTGATGAGATCGAGGTGGTAGATCGGCTGATGAGGGCGAGGTGGCGGCTCGACTGATAAGGGCTGGAGTGGCGTGTAGCATTAGTTCAAGCGCTCCTTGGCCATCTTGTGGTGAGGAGATTTACCCTCATCACCAGCCCCCCGCTCTAGCAGTTCGATTCGGACAGCTAGAGCATTAAAAGCGTTGGCTTTCATGATCGTTCTCAATTCATTCAGCGTGAAACACGCTAGTTTTGCCATGTGTCATGGTGTCGCAATTTCACCTCGGCAGGCGAAGAGGCTACTTTGGTTCACTGTTGATCTCAGCCAAATCCATCCGTCCATTCTCCATCGCCTTCTCCTATAAATAGGATACATTTTTTCCAGAAGACATTTTTTCTTGTGTTAAAGTCAGTTTAGCTCACTCCTAGCCTCAGCGCGGACATCTACAAAGTCTCAGAGCAGCCCAGTGTCGTGAACAAGGTTCTCCTACTTGCTCATCCTCATCATCTCGTCCTTTCCAACGCGTCACATTCGAGCTCATCCTACAAGAAGTAAGTAAAATCACACTATGGTTGTGACTCACCATTCTTCTTCTGCTTAGCCCTCCGTGTTTCCTAGTGTTAGTCCCGGTGATCCTGATATGGTGTTCATGCATGACCCTGATTCGCCCAACCAGACCCCCTTTGATGACCGTGAGGCCTGGGTGTCCAATTCCCGATCCTTCATCCTCCAGTGGTGACACTTCCAGTGGTCCGGGCTCTAATGACAACTCAGGTTTTGGTGGCAGCTCTGGCTTGGGTAGCAGCTCAGGTACTGAGTCTGTGGAGGTGGTCTCGCCTGAGACTGTCTCGGCCAGGAGTGATCCTGGCTCAGTTGCCCTAGCTCAGCCCCAGTGCCACATCAGCGGGCACTTCGGTGGTAGTCCATCGAGCACTGAAGTCCCTAAGGAAGGCCTAGCAGAGTCTGAGGGGGAAGGCTCTACTTCATCTTTGGGAGAAAAGAAAACTGCGGTCAACACTCCGAGCATCCTCACTTTCAAAGTTCTAGATATGATCCGGGGTCGGTATAACATCCCTGATTACATGGTGATGCGCGTCCTAGACAAAAATGAATGCATAGATGCCTCTGGGGATGAGGTGGCCCTCTATGACATGGCTTTCCAGAGCGGCCTTAGGATCCCTGTGCCCGACCTGGTCAGCTCGGTCCTAGAGCACTAGTTCCTTGCCCCGAGCCAGCTTACACCGAACTCCTAGCGCACTATTCTTGGCTTGACGTCTTTTGAAAGATGTTCTTGGTGAAGAGGCACACCTCGGGGTGGTACTACTTCACCAAGAGGGACAGGGACGGTCCTTGCAGCGATTTGAAGATGTTCATCAATATGCCTTCTTCAGTGAAGAAGTGGAAGGAGAGGTACTTCTATGTGGCAATAGAGGGGAACCCCTTCAAGAGTAGTTGGGTGAGGCCTACACTCTCAGTGCTGAATCGAGCTCCTAAGCTCTCCCCGATCGATCTCCAAACATATCAAATGTGTTTGGGTGGGGAGGCTGTAGATGTTCGGATGCTACAGGACGAAGACTTCCTCCGAAAGTGGGAGCTGAGTGAAGTCCCTGGTGAGGGTTCGATTGAGTCCGGTTCCTACTAATTCATCTCGGTTCTCTTTCAAATTCAACTCAGGTTTAATGC
Organism: Macadamia tetraphylla; assembly: GCA_022985045.1. Lineage (NCBI taxonomy): Eukaryota > Viridiplantae > Streptophyta > Magnoliopsida > Proteales > Proteaceae > Macadamia > Macadamia tetraphylla. The sequence goes on along the minus strand of CM040974.1, from coordinate 25,090,302 downwards.
TAACTTAGGTCGGCTTATCTTTGTTTTGCAGTGGTGAACGTAAAGGTTGACAACAAATCCCTTGCCGTGGCGGTAGGGTGAGGAAGAAGGAAGCGAGTAGGCCCCCAAGAAGACTACGACAAGGGCCGGGCCCGGGCC
>CM040974.1:25075652-25090064 GCA_022985045.1 Macadamia tetraphylla | reverse complement strand
GGCTACCGTAGAAGGATAGAGAAACGGGGAGGAGATGCAAAGATGAGTCCAAGGAACAAAAGAAGGAGAAAGCCATATGTAACAGAATTCGAGATGAATTCCACTAATTGTGTCAAAGGCTTTATGGATATCAACCTTAAGGATGGCTGGGAATGGGATTTGTGGTCGAAGCCCCTCGCAATCTCATGACAGAGGATAATATTGTCTGCAATGCTTCTGCGACTAATAAAAGCGGATTGGTTGGGACTAACTAGGGAGTCAATGACTTTCTGAATCCGATTGACGAGGATTTTGACAATGAATTTGTAAAGCATTGTAGAGGGAGATGATGTAAATCGCTCATAGAGACCGCACCTTCTTTCTTCGGGATGAGGCAAAGGAAGGAGCTGTTGATCCCACCGATTTGGTTGGGTTGAGGAAGAAACTCTCATCGCAAGGATGAGGTCTCTACGGATGAGATTCCAACAGGAGGAGAAGAATCCCATGCTGAAGCCATCAAAGCTAGGGGCTTTGTTGGCCTTGTGGGAGAGGATGGCCAAAAGGATTTCTTCCTCACTAGCAATGGATTGGAGGAAATGAAGGAGCTCCTCAGGGACAAATTTGTTTAAGAGGTTGGGAGGGATGGGGTGAAGGGGGGATGAGGGAGGGCTGAAATTTCTCTGAAAATGGGAAACTGCCTCAGCTTTAATGAGGTCAGGAGAGCAGAGGTCATTCCCAAAGGAGGAAATGAGCATGGGGATGGTGTTAGCATTATTTATGGCTTTAAGGGAGCTGTGGAAATAAGCCATGTTGGAGTCACCAAGCTCAAGCCATTTCATGTGCCTTTGACTGAGAAACCTTTCTTCTTGCTCTAGAATCAAGGAGAGCTCGGAGGTGGCAGCTTTCTCGTCCTTAGCTAGGACAGAATTGAGGATATCCTGCTAAAGCCTGGATTTGATAGAGAGAAGCTTTTCTCGACGCAAAGCAATGCGAGAGGAGATGTTACCAAAGTGGAGGAGTTCCAAAGATTAAGGGTGGCTTTGATATTCTTGAGCTTTTGGCAAAAGCCGTGAGAGGGAGAGAGTAAATGGGGATGTTCCTGCATCGTGAACTAGCTGGTGAAACTGGTGAGTGATGAGCACATTTATGTGTGAAATCTAGGTAGTAAAACATGCATTTTACATATTTAGAATGGAGCTACCTTGGGTTTTACTTTTAGGTTTTATATTTTCAAGGCTTTAAGGACTATCGGTGCTATATCTTCAATTTTACACATAAAGAGGTCCTATTTCTTTTCATGGTTGAAGAGGACGAATTCGAGCAAGATGGACGTGTTCAATTAAAAGTACACATTCGTTTGGTCACCCGTAGCTACACTGATCCGTACGCTTACGGTTACATTTTAAATCTCAAACAAGTTTTTAGCGCCGTTGCCGGGGAGACAGTTTCATGTTATTTTTCACTTTCCTTTGGTAAATCGGAGTGCTTTGTTTGCTTTGTTTTATATTTTTCCTTTTCTTTATTGAATTCTGAGAAGAACAACTTGCAATAATAGTTGTATCAAGGAGGTCGCCATGCCTCACAAAGATGATAAAGACAAGTTTCACCAGTAGCATTCTCGGAATTGACCGAGCAACCCCGGATCCACCAAGCTCCAAAAAAAAACCAAAAAATAAAAATAAATAAAAAAAAAAAAAAGGTTTTGCTATCCATTCTTTTGTGCTTGTCTTACTTTAGTTATGGGTAGTTTTTTTTTGCATGAGTGTTAGGTGGGTACGTAATACTAAGAATCGTTAGAAAGAAGAGATCCAACAAATCGTGACCCTATACGCTTGCTCTCTTTAAAACCCTTCAATATGGGAGACCAACAAAGAAAACCCTTCACCTAAATCTCAAAGATAGGTTCTACCTGCTAGAACAGCCCAACCTTCCCAGATAGTTCTACACAAGCCCAGGCAATAATTTTAAACTCAAATCTCAATACATCACTATGTTGCCCCACTTCCATGGGTTGACCTCTGAGGATGCATACCTATTTCTAAGGGAATTTGAAGAGGTATGTGTTCTAATTAAGATCCAACATCTTTCTGATGATGTTGTTAAGCTTAGGTTTATCACTTTTGCATTAAAAGACCAAGCTAAGAAGTGGTTGTATGGGTTACCCACAAATTCCATAACCTCATGGGAACAGTTCACAGTTGTCTTCCTTAAGAAGTTTTTCCCAACTCACAAGACCAATAAGCTTAGAAGTGATATCCTTCAGTTTAGGCAAAAGCTTAGTGAGTCATTTTTCAAACTTATAGAGAGATTCAAGGATCTACTCCAAAAATGCCCTCACCATGGCCTAGACCTATGGCATTTATGTCAAATAATTTATGAGGGTATTGATTACCCAACTAAACAAATAATAGAGTCTATGTGCCCTGAGGGATTCACAGCCTTTACAGATGAAGGAAAGGCATGGGAATTCTTACTTGACTTAGCTGACAAAACACATGTGTGAGAATCAATCCAAGAGAGTGGATGAACCATAGAAGGAAAAGGATATTTTGTGGATGGGATAGTAGCTAAGGAAGCCCATTTGATAGCCTAATCAAGAGGATTGAGGCTATTGTTCCTAGAGAGCCATCATCACAATTTGGTTAAGATTTGTGCTTGGTGCCGCCTCGACATGTCATAGAAGAATGCCCCAACACCTGGGGGCACTTCTAATGATAGTGTTAATGCCTTATACCGTATAATCCATATAGTAACACCTACAATCCAGATGGAGAAATCACCCAAATTTCTCTTGGAATCGGGCAACCAAGGACCTTCCAATTTCTATAATCAAGGTCAACCGGACCCCAAAGGCCTCTTTTGCACAACAATCTTTTTCCCAAAATACTTTTCCTAAGTCAAATGTAGGACCTCAAAGAAGTTTTCCTAGGGCCCCTCTCCTATCATCTTATCAGCAACCCCCTGGGTTTACCAACACTGGAGAGGCAAGTAGAATAAGTGACTTGGAAAAAAATATGGCCCTCCTCATGACAAGCCATCAAAATATTACGAGAGAACTTACCCAAGTTGTCTCAATTATGCGTGAGAGGGAGAAAGAAACTTTACCTAGTCAACCAGAGCCTAACCCTAGGCATCATCAGCCTGTTAATTCACAAGGACCAACTAATGCACCACTGAATATAGTACAAGGTCAGACCCAACAAGGGCCCTCTAACCAATGTAATGTTGTTTATGCCCTTAGGAGTGGTAGAGAGTACCAACAGAGTGTTTCTAAATCTTCCCCATCTATTACTCCTGTTAACTCTTCTTCAGTTGAGGACACAAATGTGCCTCTTGTTCCAAGTTCGTCTGATGAACCGAAAGATTTTTCTGAAACTAAAGATAATTTGGTTGAGGAAACCAAAAATGATTCTTCTGAACAGGGGCAAATCCCTAACAGTCCTTATGTTCATCCTGTCCCATTTTCTAATCGCTTGGTAAACAAAAAGAAGCCCTGCCCATGGACAAAATTTTAGAAGTCTTCAAAAGGTAGAAGTAAACATCCTCTTTTGGATGCCATATCCAGATCCCGCCTATGCAAAGGTACTCAAGATTTTTGTACTCACAAACGATCACTAGTGCGCCTAAAAAGGCGTTCTTGACGATAACATTAGTTCCATAATTACTCACCTATAGTAGCCAAGTATAAGGATCCAGGAGCCCTACCATATCTTGTGTCATAGGCAACACCTATATTGAGCATGCCTTACTTGACCTTGGCGCAAGTGTGAATCTTTTACCTTACCATGTGTACAAGCAACTAGGATTGGGAGAATTGAAAGCCACCGAACTACTCTTCTGGCGATAGGTCTGTTAAGATTCCTAAAGGGATGGTTGAGGATGTCTTACTAAAGGTGGGGAATTTATTTTCCTGTTGATTTCATTGTGTTAGATACTAAGCCCTTCTCAACCAAGGATGAGATCCCAATAATTCTAGGAAGACCATTCTTGGCTACCAGTAATGCATTAATCAATTGTCGGAATGGTTTTTTAAGATTATCTTTTGGTAACGAAACTGTTGAGTTTAACATGTTTAGGATTGACAAGCAACCACATATGGAAGAAGAGATCAATATGCTTGAGGATTTTTTGGATTTTTCTGATGATTTAGTTACCAACTTTGATATTGATTTTGATTCAGAATTTCAAGAGTGTATGGATGAGTTGGATGATGATAGTGAAATTTTCTTTTCTGAAGTCTTGGGTCTTCACACACTTGTGGAGCCCTTAGGACCCCTTTCCAATTCCATTTCCAAACCTTCCATAGTTGATCCCCCTAAGCTAGATCTTAAGGAGTTGCCATCTAATTTGAGATATGCTTTCCTAGGGCCTGACCAGACTCTTCCTGTAATAATTTTTTCAAATTTGACTTCTAGCCAGGAAGAGGAGTTAGTTAAAGTGTTAAAAGATAATAAAGAAGCCCTAGGTTGGACCATGACTGATATCAAAGGTATAAGCCCTTCCATTGTGCAACATTATATACATCTTATGGAGGATTCCAAACCATCCACGGAACCCCAAAGAAGAGCTAACCCAGTGATGATGGAAGCCATTAAGAAAGAGATCCTAAAGTGCTTGGATCATGGAATAATTTATCCTATTTCGACACCAATGGGTAAGCCACTCACGTAGCGCCTAAGAAGTCTGGTGTGATTGTAGTTCCTAATGCCAATAATGAGTTGACCCCTTCCCGTGTCCAAACAGGATGGCGTGTGCATTGACTACGGAAGTTAAATGCGGCAACCTGAAGGACCACTTCCCATTGCCATTCATTGACCGGATGTTAGAGAGGTTATGGACATGAATACTATTACTTTCTTGATGGATATTCGGCTATAACCAAATCCCAATTGCTTTAGAGGACCAACATAAGACCACTTTTACATGCCCATATGGAACATTTGCTTAAAAGCGATGCCCTTTGGGTTTTGCAATGCCCTCGCCGCTCCAACGATGCATGATGAGCATTTTTTCCTGACATGGTTGAAAAATTCTTAGAAGTATTTATGGATGACTTTTCAATTCATGGAAATTCCTATTCTGAATGTCTTCATCATCTTTCCCTAGTTTTGAAAAGGTGCATATCAAAGAATTTGGTTTTGAATTGGGAGAAATGCCATTTTATGGTTAAATCTGTATTGTTTTAGGCCATGTAATATCCAAGGAGGGAATTAAGGTAGATAGAGCCAAAGTGGATTTAATTGATAATTTACCACCTCCTCAACTGTTAAGGATGTCCGGTTTTTTTTAAGGCATGCAGGGTTTTTATAGAAGGTTTATTAAGAACTTTAGTCGTAGCCGACCTCTCACCTCATTACTTGTCAAAGATCGACTTTTGAGTTTTCCAAAGAGTGCCTAGAATCCTTCAAACAACTTAAGAAGGAGTTGACCAATGCACCCATTGTTCAACCACCTATTTGGACCGAACCTTTTTAACCGATGTGTGATGCTTGGATTTTGCCATAGGAGCAGCTTTGGGTCAAAGGATTAATAAGTTGCCCACGTCATTTACTATGCTAGTAGGACCTTAAATGATGCACAACTCAATTATACAACCACCGAAAAAGAATTTTTAGTCTTTTTGTTTGCATTACAAAAGTTTCGGTTTTACTTAGTTGGTTCACATTTGGGGGTGTATATCGATCATTCGCCTCGATACCTAGTTCAAGAAGGATGCCAAAGCCCGTCTCATTAGGTGGGTTTTACTTTTTCAAGAGTTTGATTTAGAAATTAGGGGTAAGAAAGGAGTTGAAAACCTAGTTGCGCACCATTTATCCCGGCTTCCAAATTCCTTGATCGTTGATTCTCCAACAACGAGAACTTTCCAGATGAACAATTATTTGCAATGTCTAGTGAACCATGGTTTGCTGATATTGTCAACTTCTTAGTTTCGTGTGCCCCGGATCACCGTCCACTTAAGATAAGTATAGGTTTCTTTCCCCAAGTTAAGCATTTTTTCCCGGGATGATCCTTATTTGTTTAAGATATGCCCGGGATCAGATTATCCGACTGCCCCGATCATGAGCAACATTCCATTCTTTTTTGTCATGATCATGCATGTGGTGGACACTTTGGACCTAAGAAGACTCCGCAAAGGTCCTCCAATGCGGATTTTATTGGCCCACTTTTTAGAGATGTTTTTGATTTTGCAAGGCTTGCCCCACCTATCCCTTTTTGGCAGTTTAATAAGAGGAACATGATGCCCTCAACCCTATTTTGGTAGTTGTGTTTTCCGTTTTATGGGATCATTCCCTTTTTAAACATTTTGGGCCGCTGATTATGTTTCTAAATGGATTGACGCCATCCCTTTTTTAAATCTAATGACCACAAAGTGGTGGTCCAGCTTTTCAAAGAGAACATTTTTTTTCCCCTTTGGTGCACCACGCAATTTAAATTTGTGATAGGGTACTATTTTTACAATCGGCCTTTTGAGGCCCTAATGAAAAAATATGGATCACCCCTAAGTTATCTATCCCTTATCACCCCCAAACTAGTAGCCAAGGGAGTTGTCTAATGGCGATCAAATAAATCTTGGAGAAAACTTTTAAACCCAACTGTAAGGATTGGTCCCTTAGGGGTCATTGATGCCTTGTGGGCCCATCGATTGCATTCAAGACCCACCTTGGGCCCGCCCCTACCGCTTGGGTATGGGAAAGCTTGTCACTTAACTTTTAGTTGGAGCATAAGGCCTTTTGGGGCCCTCAAGAAGCTTAACTTTGATTTGTTTGATGGGGGGAAATTTTCGAGGCTCCAACTATCTCGAGTTGGAGGAACTTAGGAATGATGCCTATGAAAGTTCTATGATTTACAAGGAAAAGACCAAAGCTTTCCATAATAAGCACATTTTATGCAAATCTTTTACAATTGGTGATAAGGTCTTATTGTACAACTCTCGATTGCATTTTTTCCCTAGTAAGCTTAGATCCGGGGATGGCCCATTTATTGTCCATAATGTATACCCCCATGGGGCTATGGAGATTTTGAATCCGGAAGGGGAAATTTTCAAGGTTAATGGTCAACATTTAAAACCCCTTTCGAGTTTCCTACTACTACTAGTGAAGAGGTCATGGATCTCCATGAACCTTTTTAAAACGATGACTAACTTTTAATCGGTATGCCCCCTTGCATTATCTTTTTTTTAATTTTTCCATGCATTGAGGACATTGATGACTTAAGTGTGGGGAGGAAACCAGTTTTGTTTTTTTTTTTCACTTTGTTTTGTTTGTTTTTCTTTTATTTTTGAGTTTGCTAAGGATGAAATCCTACTTTTTGGGTAATGATCGACCATTCGTTGCTTGATGTATGAAAATAAAAGTTTTGATTAAGGTACCCATTTGAACGATAAAAACCTTGAGAAGAAAGAAACAAGCTTGTCTTAAGATGGGACTTTTTTTTGAAAAAAAAGAGACCCATGTTTTATGGTGATGGACCATATGTAAGTCCGTGGGTTCCTTGTACTTTTGACTTGGAGTTGAGACCTTCTTTTTTAAATTTTGGGATGAGTTGATAAATGCACAAATTTTTAAAAGAAATGAGAAATGTGGTATAAAGAAGAATAAGAGTTGATTCCTTTTAAGTAGAAGGCATTACGCCTCGAAGGGGTGTCTTGATCAAATTCCTTGGGAGGAAATGTAACTCTAGCATCACCCCCTTTGTGGGCATATGCAAAAAAGCAAAGCTACATAATAACTTGGGGGTTTGGTGTTTGCTCCACCATGTCATTCAAGCCAAAAGTAGTGGAGTAGAATAGAGTTTATTATTCAAAAAAAAAAAAAGAAAAAAAATTTTAAATGTCATTATTGTTTGGTAACATTTTTTGGGAAAAAAAACCCAACCTTTTGTCATTGGTTCCCTTTTTTTCCCAAATGGTTTTGCCCTAAGATAAGGATGTTTTGGAAGAGACGAGGTGAGTTCCAAATTAAGAAATATGCTAGTGCTTGGAATTGATAAAGGAAATAAAAGTTCAAGTGTGGGGCCCCTTGTAAGAGAAATTATCTTTGTCGGATCGGTATGAGCCTTACCTTTAGCCAATGTTGAGATTTGTTTATTCTAAATTTTAGGTGTATATTCATCAAACACCCAGACACAACTCGCCCACTAGGGGTGACCTGGGGGTTTAAAAGGCTTGTTGCACATGCTAAGTGCAACCGTGATTCCTCGAAAGTGAGTTAGGTTTTTGTCTTTATTCTTTTTCTTTTGTTTTGCCGAGGACTAGCAAAGTCTAATGTGGGGAATTCGAGGGCACATTTATGTGTGAAATCTAGGTAGAAAAACATGCATTTTACATATTTAGAATGGAGCTCCCTTGGTTTTACTTCTTTTTGCGTTTTATATTTTCAAGGCCTTAAGGACTATGGGGCACTATATCTTCAATTTTACACATAAAGAGGTCCTATTTCTTTTCATGGTTGTGAAGAGGAAAATTTTGAAAAAGATGGACGTGTTCAAAAAAATAAAATTTGTTTGGTCACCAGGCAAGATCCGCACACTTTGGGGTTTCATTTTTAAAATTTAAAAGTGAGAAACCCCATGTCAAGAATTTAAAGGGTTTTGGGCTAAAAGAATGGAAAGGAGAAATGAAGGGGTATGAGGCTATGGTCGAGATCCCGAAAGTTTAAAACAAGCATAGGAGAAAGGGAAGAAGTCCAACCAAACTTCATTAACAAGGGCTTTGCTTTCAAGCTACCCTCGGTACTAGCTCTCTTATTGTTCTAAGTAAATTTGGCACCACCACCTAAGGTTAGTGAGATTGAGATCATTGATGCAATTAATGAAGGAATCTACAGAGGATTAATGGGGTTTCCCCATGCTTTCATGGTTGTAGCGGATGACATTGAAAATCAACAATCCCCCAAAGGGCCTGGAGCCATTGGAAGAGGAGAAGGAGAGGAGATCAGAGAGGCAACCCGAGGGGGGCTCTATTATGGGCATAGACTACAAAAGGTGATGATGAAGGGACCGGGTGGTGAGAGATGAAGATGTGCATAACTTGGGAGGAAGAGGAAAGGTAGGAGATGGTTAGAGAGGATGGGTCCCAAAGGATCCATATCCTACCATTAGGATTGTGGAGGTAATTGGACCAAAGGATTCCCGGGGGTGATAGAGGAGGCACCGAGAAGCATTAGTTTCAAAGACACGGGTTTCTAAGAGACAAAGGGTTGAGGGGAGGAGCGAATGAGGAACAATTCCACCGTTTGGCCAAGGAATTCAGGCCACGAACATTCCAGATTGACCAAGGAGTCATTGAAAACCAGAGGGGGGGCAACAAAAGCTTGGTAGAGCTGTAGGGTTGTCTTGGGAGGGGGATGGTTGTAACCAATGATTGGGGAGGCTTTGGATGTGGGGGGGTTTTTGGTTTGTTTTCTTCTAATGGAGGGGGTGAAGGGGGGGGGGAGGGGGGCAAGAAATAGGGGGAGGGATTGGGGGAGGCATTAGTAAGATAGTCCCACATGGACCCCATTCACAAGGACAGCCATGGGGGTGAGGAAAGCAGCAAATCTATCAAATTGTTATTGTAATGATTCCAATATCATATGTCTTTAGGGGGATTAAGCCTCATTAATTAGGCAAAAATGAAAGATACGAGTCATTATCGTAGTAACTTTTTGACTTATATTTTTATTTCACCCCTTTGTTCTTGGTCCCATCGAAAGGCCTTTGTAGATGAATTAACTATTTACCATGTGATAGCTTGGTTGGGATCCAAATTTTGTGATTGGGGTCCCAACTTCTTCCATTCACATTTTAAATTTTAGTTCACCATAATTTGCCACTTGGCAACTATAGTTTTCCCAAATCAAGAATGTGATACCACATAGTAGTTTGGAGTGCCATAAACGATATAAATAGACAAACATTAGGATAGAAGTGTCAAAAGTTGGCTTATCCCAAGATGCCCGACTTGAACTAATCAAGTTCAAGACCAATTTGATCGATTATTAAATATGACAGCTCAAGCACTTGATAGAAAATCTATGTAATTGTATGGAGATCGAAAAGCATGCAACAATGAATATAGAGTCGATTTGGGCCCACTAACCCATGATTGAAGAATTACAACTCCTGTTCCTCGTATGCCCTTGTACAACACAATCAATGTTGGTCTAATCTCCCCTCTTCCACTTTTGCTTTAGGTCATTAGCCTCACTTAATGGGTCAAGGATAACTATAAAAGGGGTGAGGGGGCCCAAACCCTCGCAAAGAAATTGGGGTTTTCCCCCCATTAAATAAACAATACCTTAGGTCCAAAATAAAAAAATTTTCACACCATTAAGGGGGCTAATAAAATCCAATATATCCATAGAGATCACTTACTAATAATATTGATTTTTCCCGCCTCCATCTATAGTCAATACCACTAAACCGTTTTTGGAAACAAATCTTTGACTATGCTAACCTACCAAATTTGGGAAATCTTACAATCTCCCACTTTGGGGCATATGTCACAAGTTTTAGATTTTAAATTTATTTAAAACGACCCGGGGTTTTGATAAACCAATTTGGGTTTCAAACAAAAAAAAGGTTAATGGGGTGCACTCAAACCAAATGCCTTGGTCCAATGAGAATTACAAACACCCAACCGTATTGATCATCACATCTAAAGCGATATCACCAAACACGTTAAAGTGCTCATAACATCACCGACCAAAACACTATGAAGTGTGGTATGGAAATAACATGCAATAGTGATCATCATGTCTATTTCAAATTGGCCCTGGTTGAAAATCAAATGAGCCCTATGAGATAAATACTAAAGGTCTCATTAACTACAAGCTCTCCCAAATGCTTAAGTTCAATCAAAGAAGCTCTTGGGACTGGTTCAAGGCCCAAAACACTAGCACTAGACCTCAATCAAATGAGGTTTCATGATCGGTGTTTTTATTGACGAACCTCAAAACCCAATGAGGTAAATACCCCAAATATAATCTCAATTTTTGTAGGAGGCAAATAAAAAATTATACACATAAACAAAGGGCCCATAATAAAAATGCATATGTACTTGAGAATAATAATAATGCATCACATATATAAAATAAAATTGAAAGTCAAATGCAACTAAACATATTAAGTAAAACTCCCACTAATAAAATGCATAAAAAGAACTAACAAGTCCCATATTAGTGACATGCACTTGAAAGATTTTTGGAGTCAACCCCTTAGTAAGAGGATCTGAATCACTCAGAGTAACGTGACTTTTGAATTTTCTCCAAAAAATACTTAATGTCAATGTGTTGAGAGCCCCAAGTATTTTTTTGTTAGAGAGAAACGAAAAAAGAAAGTTGTCACAAAACATCCTCAATTATTTAGATATAGAGTCAACTAAAAATGTAGTTCTACGGGAAAATTTTTGATTCATGAGTTTAGTTTCCACGATCTTTAGATAGACCTATTCGATTCCTCCCATTTTCAAAAGAACCTTAGCTTGAACATAATTAACAACCACTAGCTTAGAGGCTCATCAATTCAAGATTAAAATCTATTATCATAATAAGAAATATTAAAGGATTAGTTCCATTCCTTAAAGTTTGAACCATTAAATTTTTTTCAAACAAAATAGTAAGTCAAAGTGGAAATATAATCATACATATTTACCAAAATATACAAAATGCAAGAATGAAGGTATATTAAACTTCCAATAATATAATTAAATGACAAATTTGGGGCCCAATAATCAGATTTATCCCATTTTTTCAATAATAGGGAAAACAAAACTAGGAAAGATCCGACGTCATCGGGTCCCCCTCAGGGCAAGATCACCCAACACATAGTGAAATCTTTCACATGAAAAGCGAGACACTTAACACTACTCAAGATTACGCCATCCGTGATGGCAAGACAAAAACCCTCCAAAGCTATGAACCCCAAAAATGTCCCCCTCACACTATCAAACAAATCGAGCAAATGAAGACTCCCCGGGTGGTGAGCACATCATTCGCCATATGGTCTCCTTGACTACAACCCATCCTAAAGTCAATAGTAATTTCATAATCTCAAAAATTTAACCCACAAAGTGGAAGTGTAATCATAAATTATGAAAACCTATGATTTGGGATTGCTACCAAATGCCCGGGGTTTAGATTTTGGGTGTAAATAATAAATGAGCTTTTCAGTATTTAAATAAAAAATTTCAACATAAGCCCATAAAGCAACCCATTTTAAACCCTAATAGTCAATATGGTAACACCATAATTTAATAGTTATCAAAGTGAGTACATTCCTAGTATAAATTTGACTTTCACCATTACCATAAATAAATGAAAATCTAAATATGGCTTTTTCTATAATGACAACATGCTAAATATGAAAGTTCATAACATTTATTCATGATAACAAAACACATGAAAGATGTTACTTTATCTATAATTCATTAGATATAGGGTTATATAAAGTATGAACTTTCAACCCAAATGACTTTAATATCTAATACAAATATAAGCCTATAAATTTTAAGCCAATCACAATAAAGTCCCTAATTTTTTATGTTAACATCATTAGTTGATGGGGCATATGAACCAAATAATTCACTAGAACAAAACAACAATAAATCATTAACAAATGAAAGTTTTGTACTTAGATCCATATTAAGTGTAAACAACTTCATAGGCTTTATACCAATAAGCTACTTAAACTTCAATAGGCTCATTTAAATCATTCAAGTATGATATATATCTATTTTATTTTGATAAATTTTTTTTTAATAAAATCGCACATTATCACAAGTTCACATAGGACATATAAGTTCAAATAAATATTACTTCAAATAATGCACTTGTAACATTTTGAATCATAATAGAGTATCAACACTCATAACTAAGTGCCTGTGACCAAACCGATGTCACGGAGATAAACATAGTATCAAAGAAAACATAAAATTCCCAAGTTCGCTAAAATTCATGAACACGGCTAGTATAGTGCATGATAAAACTTTATAATGCATCTATCACCCTCAATAGGATAATAATTTATTCTTCCACTAATACAAGAGAGTGAAAACTAGATGACCCATTAAAAATATCGTTATATGAGTCAAAATTAGTTCATATTATAACGGATCTAATTGTTGGCTTGAACAAACATGGTCAAAATAGTCAACAACATAAATAGATTTCAGAAATCATTTCAATAAACAAAAATAAAACAATTTTTATTTCACTTGCATAAACTATTTATGGTCTATCCAATCAAGAGATTTTAAAAACGGATTTCATTGAAACTATGATGAAAATAATTAATAAATCATCATTATGTACAAGTAACGAAGATGATCTTATATCATAACATCTTAAATGTGAATATAGGCATCATCATTAATATTAATCTTTAAGATGTCAACTTTACCCACAAAGAATTTTCACTAAAGCCCATTTAAATAGACCACACCCAAATTTCAAAGTTTAACTTAGTGAGATTTACGCATTCACTAATGATTATATCACTCAAGAGTTATAACCAAATCGGTCCTTATCTTTTAGGCTAAGAATGCATTAGTCCTCTTGTAAATCCACATTTACTATGAAAAGAACAATAACTTGAGGTCCTTTCACCTTTGGGATCGAAACCTTAGGTTACGCATTATTTTTTTAAACTTTGGTGACATCATCTTTAGGCAAATGTCACTACTATGCTGCCCTAGGGAAAATCATGAAAGAATAAGATACATCACTTTGGGGGAATCCACATCACCCTTTATGGTTCCCTAAAAAGCATTATGCCTAAAAGGGGTGCTTATACCCTATTTAATTTCAATATATTTATTCATCATAGGGGGTTCCAAATATGAGATGTAAGCACAAAATGTCATTAATTTTTTACTTTATCGCTCATAAATAAATTTTCAATATCATGGCTATGATAAACCAATGTAGAAACATTCATAATTAGAAATACAATTTTTAAGTCATTCGAACAAAGACAAAAAACTATAGTTGTTCCAAAACAGTTATGGAATACAAAATATAAGTCTCATTTTTCTTGTTTTAAATTCAACCCAAGATATTGAACATACATCCACCGTCAAACCATAAACAACATTTCGAGTACATAATTATATCCTTCCACGATTTTACCAGTTAAACAATTATCCACAACATCCCAAGTACATGATAAAGTGACATTATGAAGACCAATGGTATTTTATTATTCACAAGGCCTTGGGAGTCTAATATAAATGTTTTAAATCTAAAAACCTCATTAGACATTATTTAAAAATTTACCATTACCATATAAGACCATTTCAAATGATAAAATCCTTCACAATATCAATAACATAGTCAATTTTCAACACATTAATCAATGACCAATTGGTTCTATGACTAAAACAAAAAAAATAATTTTTTAATAAATACTTTCCCGGTTAACATTGGTCAATGTTGATGTTCCCCGGGTTTTCGACGA